>NTHP01000379.1:111609-132685 GCA_003416845.1 Oplegnathus fasciatus | reverse complement strand
CATGCAAACATTAACCACTGAGCTGACAACATAACCATGTGAGTCACGAGGTCTTTTAACTCTTTGTATGATCTTGTTAAAGGGTCAGTTTGTGCTCAAAGCCTTAAAAAATACATTTCCAGAAACAAAGTCTCAAACAAATGTTTTCTGCCGGAGAGATGTGTTTTTGTGACTTTGGTGATCTGACCCTTTAAAATTCACCTCAATTGTTCTTCTAGATGTTGGCTGGAACCAAAGGAACCTCAGCAACTCTGTGACAACTTCACTACCTCTTTTTCTTAACCAAGAAGACACTCAATTTAAACTATTTTGTATTCCTTCAATATTCAACATTAAACAACATTAAACACAGCAGCTGGTGACACTGGGAGAAAATGTCCTACCTCAGAGCTTCAGCACAGAGAAGATGTTCATTTTCTTCCAAGATGTCGTCTGTGGAGGCCGCAAACCTACAAGTGTGTGACAAATAAAAGTCTTAACATGCAACACAGCTGACAGTTAAAGTAAAAATCATACAGAGAACATATAAATACAACAATAATACACTTTTATAGAATTTCTAGTTATATATATTTAACACTGGAAAGTGGAGAATTGCATAATGTTCAGGAATAAAATGACAAAGATGTTCAGGACTCACCTGAAGGCTCTTCCATAGTTCCCACAGAAAGTGGAAACACCACCAGTCCACCTGCAGCCGTCTGCACCATCAAACACTAAATAAATATAAAGTTGCATTAATGTAAAGTTGAACCACGGTGCACACGTTCAAACCAACCTTGGTGTATGAAATAAAAAGTGGATATTTGCACTGATTAATTATCTTTAATTTCATTTCCATTTATTCTGTTGTTAATTTTTCAGAAGAAGCCTCCTGACTCAACCTGTTTTTCATCATTAAAAGAGGTCACTCTTTGTTTGTTTTTCTCTCTTTACATGTATTTTTTTGAAAGAAAATGAAACCTGACTTGAGTAACCCAAGGAGCTGAAAGACCTGGGTTTCAAATTAAATGTTTAAATTGTAAAAAATGTCAGTAAAGTACAAAAAAACCCCACAACAACAGTGACATTTAATATAAAGCCAATGGGGAAATTATACAAAATATTTAATTTTTTGATGAAATAAGAATTTCCAGTCAACGTTCAAAGATTTAAAGCATTCAGGGGAAGAAATGTTTCTCCGTGTGTTTAAAAAGGAAAAACTGTATTACAAACAGGAAATAACATCAAAATGAAACTGATGCTCAATAATCGAGTCACCATCTCAGGTAAAAATACAGCTCCAACTTCAGTGACTCTTTATGACAACAGAGAAATAATGTTGACATTAATGGCAACTCTTTACATTTTTAATACAAGTAAGCTTGTATGAAAGTAGGAAACACTAAATTTACTATTTCAGTTCCTGAAGGTGACACTGGGACGAGTAACCTGCCAACAATTACAGGAAGAGCCAGACTTTGTGGCTAACTGAATCACATTAAAAAAAAGGGGGAATTTTTAAAATAACAGATATGCTGTAGCCTCAAGAATAAAGATACACACACAACTTCTTTCCAACTATGTTCCTGCCAGATAATATAAATATGATATGATATATGATAAAAAATCAGTCACTAAACATGTTGGTAGAAGATCTCACTGGAGAGGAGTGGATGTGACTTTGTTTGTTTGTTTGTTTTTTACTCTTTGGCACTGACGCACACTCAGATCTCTCCAATATGCCTTATTTAGGCACGTGGATACCTTCATTTATTATTTTTTATTGCTATTATTATTAACATGGAATAATTATGGTCCATAATTATTCCACTAATCACAATGATTACACCTTATGAGTGGAATTAGTCACAAACAGGGGTTAATTAGCCATCATAGAAACTATCAATATATCCAAAAACCTTTAAATAACTGAGTAAACTGATATGACATGACTAGCAAATGTTCGCCTGCTAAAATGAGATAATTCTGCTTAACAAGAGCAACCTTACAGTATTAGAGATTAACTTAATAAATCATATTTAAGCAAGAGAAAATATATCAACAGAATCATGTCTGAAGGCTGTAAGTTACACACGTTATCCATTTAAAATAAACTGGTTTCCTAAACTGTACGGTCTTAATGTTACACTAATTGTGAATATTGTGTTTATGATCTTTTTCTTCCCCCGATATTGTTCGAGAGCCTGTTCGCGCGTCGCTTTCGCTCATCAACAGGTGGCATTGATTTCTTCTAACAATAACATCAGGAAAACTGTAACATATAAACAAACATATAAACTAGAACAAAAGCGATATAAAACTACATGTTTCTTCTCACAATAATCTATAATGTTCGCCTCACATCATTCGGGTGAATTTGACCGTTGGACCGGTTGATTCGCTCCAAACAGCCGATGGACCAACTGTACAGACGTTAGCATAACGTTAGCTATCAGCTAGCTAGCGACAGACGCAGGTTTGTTTGTGTTTGTGTTTGTGTTTGTTTGTTTGTGTGGTCGTTCAGCCTCTGACTGACCTCATAACTCACCAGAAACTCCAGCAGTTCTTCACGTTGTTTTCCTCCAGTTTCTCTTCTGTTTCACGTCTTTATGAAGCAGGTTCAGAAAGAGCCGCGAACTCTCCGCTCAAGTCGGAACGGTTTCAGCCGCCGCGCACGCGTCTTCGGGTCAGTTCGCGGAGTCGAGCGAAGTCGCGCCTAGGCGACACGACCAGCCCAGGAAGAGGGTCTCTGGGCTTCTTCCACTGTGGGGTGTCATTGCCACACTAGAGTCCCCTCATCAATAGTCATTTATCACTCTATTATTAGTCTTATATATATATATACATATGTATTGTGCTAATGTTAATAAATTCTGCATTTCATTTATGTAGTTTTGACATTATATTTAATAATTTGACTTTAAATGTCTGTATTCCCGAGGATACATTGGTCTAAAGTGAGTTCAAAAACCAAGGATGAAAAAATCTGTATTAAAACTATTAATTTACTGATTATTTTACAATGAAATTGTAAGTCTGGTGACAGTAGTAGCAGACTAGTTTTTATCATAAGTTTGATAGTTAATCAATTACAAATAATGAAGTCTTTTCAGGGCAGAGCAGAGTGAAAGATTAAAGGTTGCAAATTAAAGGAAAAACAGTGACCCCTTGTGTCTTGTATGAAAGTGACTGAATTTCTTAATGTTTCTCCATTCATTTTTTCAGATTTTAACTTTGTCACTTGTTTGTCTACATAGGATATATTGGTGCAGTAATAAGAGCAAATGTGAACTGTTATTCAGAGGATAAATGATGTGTTTTCATAGTTTTGTTTTAGCCAGCAACAGCTACAAACTGGACTTCTGCACTGGCCTAAGCTCTTACATTGTGAATGAGAAGTAGTTCATTCTCAGTTTTATCTTAATGGAGGACTTTAAGTCTTTAACTTGGTTTACAGAGCATTAATATTGCCTCCTATAATCATCTACCAAAAGCAAGTTTTCTGCAGTTACTGATGATGGAGAAGGAATCTATCAGTCTTGTAACACCCAGAGTTATTTGATCTGGGACACTTCACCTCTCTTTCGTAGAGCTTTTCACTTTGTCTTTTGGACATCTGACTTTAAAATTCACAGATTTGGACAAGAACTGAACCCATGTCCTCAAAACACCTGCAGAGACATCTAACATGTTGAACCACTGGGCCAGACACATTAAAACCATCATTTTTTAAACTTTTCTTTTATGTGTTGAACTTTAAAATTCATTGATGCTCGAATGGATCTTGTAGCCATTCACCAAGGGAGTCAAATTAATGATTAAAGTTGAATGTTAATTAATGTTGAATCAGCGACATTTAAGCATGACTTGTGTTGATGCATTAACACTTAATTCTTACCTGAAGACTGAGAAAATGGCCTTTCTCGGCACACACATGTAAAGGCGAGCGGCCCCAGAGGTCCCGAGTGTTGATCTGCGCTCCGTGTGCCAGCAGGTCGTGGACAATCAAGTGCTGATTGGTGGCGGTTGCTATCTGAAGTGCTGTCTGTGTACAAAGAGTACGGTTTAAAACAACTTACAGTCCATGGGTTATTACATAATATGTGTTTGCACCATTAATTGAGATGAATATATAAAACCTTGTGAAGTGTTTGTACCTGCCCATTGTGTTCTTTCATGTCCAGAGAGCCACATTTAGCCATTTTTGTCGCAAGCACATAAGCCAGAGCCCGTCTACCTTGAGCCACTGCTATGTGAAGAAATCTGCCAGTTGGAAAAGAAAATAATGAAAGTACATCTGAATTATGTAAAGTTTGTCCATGTGTCAGTGTTTAAGTTATTTTTGTCAGATTTACATTCGTTTTAATACCACTTGGAGTGGCAGAAGCTGAACATCTCAACCATTTATCATCACTTTTATCTGTTTCAGATTAATTTTAGCTATTTTAACTGTTTATATATTACTGTTTATTCACTTTTAGCTAACTATTTCAACCATTTATCCATTACCTTTTGCCATGGGCGGATATTACAGGGGGACAGGGGGGTTCGGACCCCACCTTCCTGGGAAAAACACGAGTTGTCCCCCTGAACATATCATTGTAAACACAACTGCATCATTTTAAATAATATAATAATATGCATTGAAAGCACTTGTGCTAATTATAGATGTGTATTTAAGTTTCAAAAGATCCCCCTCATATGCCCCACAGTGGTTTGGTCCACCCGCCAAACCCCACACACGTGAACCCTTGAACACGCTGGTACAACCCTTGAGTTATTTACTTTTATTTACCAGTTATCAGGTATTTCAACCACTTTTAATTAACTATTTCAATTTCTCTGCTTTTCACGCCCTCTCACTTGCAACATGTGGTGGCAGCCGCTCAGGTTAATGAGAAGCTTATTGTTTATTTAATGTAAATTTACTAAAGACACCTGGTTGGGAAACACTGACTTTCTTCATCGATACATACGTGTCACCATCCGCATCTTGCATGCTGAGCCTCTCAGGAGAAACTGCTTCAGTTCTCTGTGCCTCTTGCTGTACTTGCCAGTGAAATAAAGTAATTTTGACTTCAGCAGCCGGAGCTGCTTGTCCCTGCAGAGCTGGATGTTGCATTTGTTGTGGGGTAATGTGACCATTTTCAGGAGCAGCAGGGGGGAAATAATTGGTAACACTGGAGTTAAATGGTGCAGGAGGGTTCAACAGATGAGGACTCATGTCACTGGAAAAATCTTCAGGCTTTGCAGATTTAAACTTAGGCTCCAGGTCGTTGTCGTCCTGTGAGCAGTTCCATTTCTAAAAGAGAATCATTGATCAGTCATTTTATGCAAGCATGTGAGTGTAATTTGGGCTATCTTGTAACATTTGGCGGTGCCTTTAAATTATTTGCAATGTAAGAACTTCTACTTTGCTGTCTGTTATATCAGTGACGTAGAGGAATGCTTAACTTCTTCCTCATACTGAAGGAACTCAAAGTTTGTCCATACTCATAAACCAGACAGGTGAACACGTTTATGAAGAAATAAAGCTATGACTCTCACATATGTCTTACAAACAAACACAATAAAACATGAATAAAGCAGTTGATCGCAACATTTTCTGTGAAATCCATACACCTACAATAAAACTTGTATGAAACTTATCTTAAACTTGTCTTATCATGTTCATGTGCTTGTACAAATACCTGTTCGACCTATGACTAACCTGGCGTCTTATCATGAGCAGTTCTTTCACAGTGTTTTTCTTGTGCACAGCTTGGATGTACTCTGGTGGCCCGGGATCAGTGATAAAACAGCCTGTGGAAAAAAAACACAGTAACAACTATGTATGAATTTATGGTCAAATTAAATCACACAGGTGAAAGCAACATTACACAAGGAAGGAAGCAAAGACAGACAGCAAAACAATCATTAATCATCATACAAGTATTTGGCAAACAAACAGTGATGGAAGAAGTATTCACATCCTTTACTCAAGTAAAAGTACCTGCAAAATAAGAGTAAAAGTACTCCTGCCAAATGTACTTAAGTAAAAGTAGAATCATTTTCTTTTTAATTATTTTATTTATTCAGTTTATTTCTCAGGGACATTACATATTAATAAACATTTCTGTAAATATGCCAGAATTAGCCAAGAGGCTAGTTTTCATCTGTTTCATCTGCCTAAACCTAAAATCAAGAAACAAGTTTAAAACAATAATCATCATGATGTAAGGCATGTCAACTACAGTGAAAGCAGAACACAGACATGGGCAGCAATAAAAGCATAACTTTTAAACAGAGACAGAAATGAGCAACGAGACAGTTTAGCCGCATACAAGTTGTGTATTGACAGACATTTGCCAAATGACGAAGACATCCAAACTAGTGCTGACAGATGTTGTGGCTTGTAAGTCATGTTCTTAACTGTCTAGACAAGAACCTGTACTGTGAGTGATGAGCTCCCTGATGTGGACCGGTACAGCTTTCCATTCATGTGCCGCTTTAATTGAAAAGGCAGATTGGCTGAAAGCAGATTTTGTTAGTGGGATAATGTAGTTCCTTCTTGTGACTCCTCTTGTAATCAGCTAAATATACTTTAAGTATCAAAAAGTTAAAGTCTTCATCCTGTAGAAAAATGGTGAGCGTTATTATTGACATTATTAGATTGTTAATACTGATGCATAAATGGAGCATTTTAAGAGGAACAAATAACAAAATACTGCTTCACTAAATTGTATTCATCGCTCTGGACTTTCACCTTTTTTGTGAAATATTGGATAATTTGTGGATATTGGATTGGATAGTTGTTTTTTGAATGTAAAATCTTGATTGGAAAAGTAACCAGTAACTATATCAGATAAATGAAGAGGAGTAAAAGACACAATATTCCCCCTGAAATGTAGTGCAGCAGAAGTATAAAGTATAAAAGTAGAGTAATACTATTAAAGTATAAGTACAAAATTCAAACTTCAATTAATTAATTCAATGAATCCTTTAAGGTCAAGTATATCAGACTTCTCTTGCGGGCAGAGACACAATCCTAAAGTTTGGAATTTAGAGAAAATATTTGTTTATTAACATGACAGGTAACACTGTTGACTATTTAATTGTACGAAGAATAAGTTAAGAACCTGAACTGCTCACAGAAATCAAATAGATAAGGTGAAGCGGCCATGGAAGAGTGCTTATTGTGCATGCAAGGTTTTACTTTCATAACGGGTAAAGTTTGCTAATAGGCCAACGTTAGTAACATGAATTACGAACAGCTTTTAATTGTTTTGAATAAGCAAAGGCTCATTTGAAATTAAGGCACAAAGTTTGGTAAAGGTTGGCCAACTATGTGTCCGTCAATAGTGTGACAAATTAAAACCACAGAAGTTAGTAGGCAGACTTCCTCATTCCCTGTGTCTGAAACAGAATACAAGTAGAATCAAATGTTCAGGAACATGAAGATTAGAGAGTTTGTGTGTGGTTTGAATTTCATACTTTAGAAAGTGGTGAATGTCCATATCCGATTACCATCATCATAAAAACTGACCTTTATCATTCTGGCTGAAGTCGGTGCCCACAGACAGACTTCCTCTGGTTTCATTCCCTCTTGGATCCAACATGTTTAAGGACTCATTTATTAACATTTAACTCCACTTGGAACTGAAGCTTTTCTTCTCCTACACCTGGAATGTAAAGTGGCTGTCAACATGCTGTAATCAAGTGTCAACGACAAAGTGTGGTAATAAAACATGCTGCCTCACCTGTCTGAGCCTTTCTACTTGTCACTGCAAGACCAGAAATGAGGAACAACTGCCACACAAAACGCCCCACACCTGACTTAACTTCCTGGAAGACAAGTTACTGAGGTGAGTATGATGTCAGTTTCAAAATAAAGGTGCTAAACATTTTGTCACTACTGAAACTTAAACCTGGAACTAGTCCTAGAAGAACACTGATAAAGTTTAGTTTCTTTTTATTTGCAGATTTCCATTAGATTCAAAGACTAATTAGTGAACGGTCTCTAACTTATATGATAGATCTTTTAAAGAAAAACAAGTATAACATAAATCCATCTCATAAGAGTTTGTACATATTAAAAACACTAGAAATTATTGAACAATCCGTTTGAAGTCCAGTCCTCAAATAGAAAAACACGGGGGTCAGTTGATATGCAAATCAGCTCAATGTCCATAAGCAAAAACCCCTGAACAATACAGCCTTTATAAGTGAATCAGTAACTTAACTGCAGAGCAAACTTGAGATATGGAAAGTCAATATAGCAAAAAAAAAATTCACGTCATTACATTTTCTGTTAGTTATCCATGAAGCAGACTTCATACTAAAGAACAGTTGTTTTTGGAACATTTTTGAGTGACATTTTGTGACAAAAACTCAGTAAAATTGTGAAAAAAGCAAAAAACAAATCATATTTCTTAGTTTTACACACCTGTTAGAGACGTATTGGTCAAGCTGCACGCCACCACTGGAACATCTGCAGGATGAAGCCTGCGTCGCAGAACTAAAAGACTCAACGGTCACTAAATGAAACTGCAGGTACTGAGTGACTTGCATTTGTTGGTGGCACAAACCACTCCCTTGTTAACAGCTCGTATTTGTTGGGATTTCCCTGCTAAAGAAAGGCAGGTTGTGCTTGGCTCCAGTCCAAATACAGGAGTGTGTGTTTGAGTGTGCAACACTGGTCATGACAGTAGAGGAAATAAGTTGTTATTTTTAAAAAGTCATTGAGTAGACTTAGACAGCAAAAGTTCACCAATAAATAACTTGTTGTTGCCTTCTTTCAGATTTAATGATGTGCAGTAGCCTTACATGGGCATAAATTATAGTTTTTGATCTGTTTTACAGTCTTACAATCTTTAAAAGACAATCACTTTGCAAATAAAGTTTATTGAGTTTATTTTTCATGACAATAATTCTGCCATAAAACCTGTTTCCACACATAAGAGGTGACGACGTATGCGTGCATCGTTTCCTCATTACATTTCAACCTGAGCAGTGCCTGCAGCATATTAGCTCCTCTTCACAAATCAAAGTCAGCACATCAGCACATTCAGGGTTAAATGTCCCTTTAATGTATTAAAGGACTTGAACAGGATTGTACACTTTTTTTTAATATTGATTCCACTGTGGATGAGTCGAAGGGACTGACATGCAGAGTGAGTCGCAAAAGGGTGGAGATGTGTTTTCAACTTCACAGTTCAAGGTCTTACATGAGAAGGGCGGCACACTTTGCTTTCATGCTTGTGATCATTTTTAAGTTGATTTCTCTAATTTGACTTGATTTAGCATGAAACACTTCAGTTACAGCCTCTTTACTCTCGCTGACTTTCCTTCATATTCAATTCATTCAGAAATATCCTTTAATAAATAGTGTTTATATCCCAAAAGAGCACTTTGAGCCTTTGAATGCAGTAATTTCATACCGTCAGTTTCACAAATAACTGCATGGCTGTACAGAGCAGACACTAAACCATTTCTTAAACTAAACACCCGTCCTGCCTCCATCAAAATGGAAGCACTGGCTTTCTTTTTGTTTCAGATCCACACAAAAGACAAATATGACAAATGCAGGGCAGTAGAATAAATACAGTCATTTACTCGCTTCTACTTCCTCAAAGTTAACTCTTAAAACCCTGACGACACAGCAAAGGGAACAAGTTTGAGCATTTGTGTTTCTAAACTTGAATTGAGGGGAAAATGCTGCACTCCAACATTTCAGTGCAATAAAGCTTCTTCATTGAGTTGCATTTAAAATGTTTGTATTTGAGGTATTTGCATACTTTGACAGGGGCTGTGCATGCAGTGGAAGTTAATGTAACTTTTTGGAAGCATTTCACATTAATAAAAGAGTAACCAAACAGCTGGAATGAATGACAGATGTGTAGTTTCCCCTGATAACTGAATGACCAGAGGAGCAAAATTACGAGTTGTGTGAAAGGTTTTTTTTTGCCATTTTCACAGCAGCAGAGAATGTTTCAGTCATAAAATTGAATCTGAACCTTGATAGGCCTTAAATATTCACACAGTTTGCAGATGCATGTAATGAAATCAAGCTTCCTGGGATGAAAAAGCTGAGACCAACATTCTGGTCTAAATTACTTATCAACAGCTACTTCAGTTTTTGTCCCTCAGTAATGTTCTTCTTGTCCTGTTTATGTCTTTATATATTCTGTGTGAACACAGAAATCCAAAAATTGTCTGCCAATTCATCACTGCCCTGCATCGCATGTTTGCCCACTACACCACACATATTTTTACCGTTTACAAAAGTACGTACAAGAGCGTCACTTTTAACCGAGAAGCAACCTCGTCAGTTCATTAACTCTTGTCCCTTCTTTTCATTTCACTACAAACTAACTCAAACTTTCTGTGTCGTAATCCCAACTGTTAGAAAAAATATATATTAGACTCTGTTAGTACACGGCTCCCACAGGACAAAACAAAAATATAAAGTGCTCTAAAGATTCCTCTGTAGCTCATAGTGGAGGGTCTCGAACAACAAAACATCACAAGATGACTGTTAGACGACCGTTTGGGGGGCGGGGGGNNGGGGGTAACAGTGACGTGACGAACGACGAGTAATGCAAATTAGACAGAGAACTTCACTTAACACACCTGTGGAAAGATTACAACAATCTGACCTACCATTGGTAGGGTTTCTATATAAATAAACCCAGAAATTCATACCATTTCAACATAGTAAAAAAAAGAAATACTGCATGCACACCCCTGCTAAAATTAATGTCTAATGTACCGATGTGTTCTTGTCTGCTGCAGAAAAAAAACGCATTCAAATAAAAAAAAAGGGAAAATAATAAAGAAAAAGTCCCGTTTGTCAGTTCAAACTTGTCCAGATTTTCCAGTAAGATTCAGCAGGAGCGTCTTCCTCCTGGAATGCCTTTTGGAAAAAAAAGAGTGCAACCGAGAGTGCAAGTGGTGGTCCGGCATGGAGAGCACTCGTCTCCAATTTCCTCTTTGCTTTAATGCCTCCAGGAGTCGGAGCTTAGTCGTGGCCTAATGTGGACAGAGAAATAACAAAGGAAGACTTCATTTTAAGGAAAGTTTAACTTTATATTTCACCATCACTGACACATTAATCAAATATTTTTTGTTTACATTATTAGGATGCTTCATTGATACTTAAAAACACACCTGACGACAGATGCCTGTGATTTTAACAGGATGTTTATAAGATATATCATGTAGTGTGACTATTTCTAGGTAAAGAAGAGTATGATCTAAATTCATAGCATATAAAGCTGTCATTCAGACTTATTATAAAGTTCATATAAGAAGTTTTTCTTTCATAAAGCAGGAAAATTTTGTAAATTTTGAAAAAATATAAACCTCACAATACAAAGGAATGAATTAGAATGAACTTAAATGTATCTGCTTTGTACTTAAAAGTAAAATAACTTGACTCTTTGTGTTTAATGTCAAAAAAGAAACCAATGTGTTAATAAGTAATCTGTATTCCAAAAGAGTCTTAAGCTTTATACACTCAGTGCACACATACTGAAGCCAACACTGACCTGCGAGGTATTTTGCACCAATTAACATCAACATGCTGCCGATGATGTAGAAGCCCAGGGGGGCGCTGCTGAAGATACTCGTTTCACCTTTTGGTCATCCGAAGAAATCAGGGTAACACAGAGGGGAGAGACAGAAGAACAATGAACAGAAATAACGACAAACAAAGAAACCTACAGCTTTATCAGCTTTATTAAAGTCAAACTAAAAAGGCCATCATTTATTATAAGTGGGCAATATCTAAATTAATATGTTTTTAACTAAATTCAGTCTACTGTGACCAATGTTGAGTCAGTTCTTCTTCTTTATTTGTTTCTTTTTAAATAAATTATATTTTATCTCAAAAACAGAAGAAAGCTTGTGTGTCAATACTGACTGAATCCGTCTGCACTACTGTATTTGGTCATTTTGATTTTGGCCAAAAGAAAACTAGGTGAGTTTTGGGAAACTTTATTTTTGATTGTCTTTCCTCGGTCCGTGGGACAGATTTAGTCACACAAATAAAGAATTTACAAAACAGCAGGAGGATTAAAAACGTCCAATACTTGCAGATTAAGCTTCAAGCATGTAATGGTGTGACCTGGATAGAGCCACAGCAAAGGGATGGTTACACAAAGAGGGACTTTGGTACTAATAGGACTGAGATTTTGTCCCCCGCTATTTACTAACTGATTGCAGCTACCAATAATACTTTCAATGCACATATGGGCGTGCCAGTATTGTTTTAATACTGTGGTCTGTGGGGTGTGACTACAGAAGATCATGGGAATAACACGTGAACTCAGTTCTGTGGATCTGAATTTGGCTCAAATGTGAGTGTGCCTACCGTTTCCATTACAAACAGGCTCGGTCGTCTCCCAGTTCATGGATTTCTGAACCGCCTTCTTCCACCTTGCGTACCGAAACTCACTCTCTGCAGAGCACAGATGCAGAAACACCTTTACTTTTTTAAGCCGCAGCCACTGAAGACATATACTTTTCAGGCGTGTGGACGGCGTGTACCTTCGGGGTTGATCTGAGGCTCGAACTTCTCTGAGGTGACTTCACTCAGGTCCTCTGGGCTCAGACTCCACACGCTCACCCCCTCAGCTGCTCCCGCCGCCATCGCTGCACCGAGAGCTGTGGTCTCAGGCATGGACGGCTTCACTGAAACAGTTTTTTGATTTGCTTTTTAGAGACAGTCTGGACTTATTTAGCTTTGCAAAACGATGAAATAATGGCTGTCAACACTTTCCCTTTGGCATGACACTGATCCCTTTTGACGTACACGTCACTGAATACCTAAAATATATGATAAGAAATCAATGGGAATCTTACCAACAGGGATACAGAGGATGTCTGCCTGCAGCTGCATCAGCAACCTGTTGGACGTCATTCCTCCGTCCACCTGGAGCTGAGTCAGCGGGATGCCGCTGTCCTGATTCATGGCGTCCAGTATCTGCATCCACACAAATATCCCAAATATTACACAAATACCTGCTTCTAACCAAGTAAATATCATAAGAAATAGCAGTTTTGTGGATTACATAACAATTAAACCTGTCTTGGAGGGGGAAATTGATATTAGAGCGTGATTACCTCTCGTGTCTGGAAACAGACAGCTTCCAGTGCAGCGAATGCGAGGTGACTCTTGTTAGTAAACTGCGTTAACCCACAAATGATCCTGTGACGCAAAGAAAGAGTAAAACTTATTTCAGCAGACTGTGAGAATAATTTCAGATGCGTTTACTGCACTACAGGGCAGTTCTCGGTCTTACCCTCTCGCACTGGGCTCCCAGTAAGGTGCATAAAGACCCGAAAATGCAGGAACAAAATAACAACCGTATGATGTACCGACTGATGCAGCCAACTTCTCTGCACAGGGAAAGACAGAAAAGGAAGTGGAATTAAGGGAAAAAGACATTACAGACAAGAAATCACTACCTGTATTTCTCTAAATATAAAGATCCCAGTAAAAACTGTTTTTAAATCATTTTAGCTTCTTAATTGCTCTGAATTGTTTGTTGTAGCTGTATACGTCCATATAACTATCTCTTTACAGATCATCTGGACGTTAAATGACACCACAGGCCAGAGGATGTCACGTCAAAGACCAGCGGTACATACCGAGCTCTTCAGATGATCCGATGATCCCGAGATTGTCCTGCAGCCAGCGAACCACAGCTCCTGCGATGGCCACAGAGCCCTGATGAGAAGTACAAAAAAACAGATCACCTGTCAGCTGAAAGATCCTCAAAGATCCTCTGTTAGCTGTCAACTGTTGTGAAAGGAAAAGAGTGCAGCGAAAGCCATAAATTCACACATTGCAGAGTGAGGAAGTGGAAGAAAATCGTTCACATGATGCCAAAATGTGAACATTTTTACGTCTTTAGATATTATAGATCAAAAGGACTGAATTATACAGTGGGTGTGGTGTGGTTGTTTTGAGAAAGGGAATATTAGTGTATTTTAAGATACTGCACCTCGAGTGCGTAACAGGCAGGTTTGTCCCGACCGAGTTTGTACGCCACAGTGGTCAGAAGGCCGTGGTCAGACATTACAGGCTGCAAAACGACAGAGACAAGAAAAATGCAGCTGTATGTAAATACATACAGGGAGGTCACCACTTATATGAGAGTTTAAAATAAAGTCTTAAGTAATGTACCTTGGCTCCAGTGTTTCGCAGCAGAAAACAGCCAGTTCCATACCTGAAACACATCATAAATCGCACTTTTAGTTGAGTTTCTAACAAAGACGTTTGAAGAGATGCACATAAAAAACACAAACAAAGCCACTTACGTGTTTTTAGCTTGCCCGTCCTGAAAACACATCTGTCCAACAAGTGCTGCTGACTGATCCCCAAGACACTGTTTTTAAAGAACACATGTAAATGCAAAATCCCTCAAAAGCATTAAAGCACATGGAGACAATATGGAAAGTATAAACGGAGATACACCTACCCCTGATATGGGGATACCTGAAAGAGCTCCAGATTTCTGTCAAAAAAACAGATTAAGTTGTTTAAAACTGTGCATCTTAGTGTTAAAGTCACATTAAAAGAGCATTTTGACTGTTTGTTTCTTCTGCAATTGGTTGTATTGTTGGTTGTAACAGCATCAAACAAGGAGATTAAACTATTCCATTTTATAGGATAGACTTTTGTCAGTTTACTTTTATAAAGGAAAATGTGCATAAATTGTCTGTGAAGTGATGATGTGCTTTTTTTTAGACAAGACTGATTCAAAACTTGAAATTATACATACATATTTGTACAAATTTGTTGCTAAAATATCAAATTAAAAGCAATAATTCAACATATCAACATGAGTGGAAAAACATCATTTTTAATCACTATGAGCAACAACTTTGCCCTGACAACAACACTGAAAACAAAAGGGAACAACTCATTATTTGACTACATGAAGCCAAATAACTAAAATATACTGATTTGAATTCTACCACATTTGTTTTTACGTAAAAGCATACTTTAACAGTGAGGGGAAACAAGGGCAAGTGTGATCCTGTTTAAGTTAAAAATGTCTTCACTCCTACGTGCAGCTGTCATTTTGGTTAAACGTTTAAAGACAGAAGATGAAGTCGGTTAAGTGAAACTGTGCCAAAGAGTGAAGAGATTTAGGAGACGTGATGGGACGCTGCAGAGGAAGATGGTGGGCGTCAATGACAACCAGCCGAGTAGCATGCCACAACAGAAGCAATGAGGGATGGGGGCCATCCAGTACATTTCCAATAGAGTGTATATGCATGCCCTCATGTTTGTGTGAGTGTCTGCTGGATCCAAAATCACTGAACAAAGGCTGGTAAATTATTTCTTTTGTACTAGCATTCATCTGGGGTTGAGTTGGTCTCCACCAACTCCTGATGGAAATATTTGCCTCTTTAGCTGCTAAATTCTCCACTATGTTCACCAGCTGGTCGCTAACTTTGTCTGGCTGTTGCTTGGTGCTGGAATACCAAAACAATAAACTGAAGTTGCTGTAAAGCTCCATAGACTGGGGGGAATTGCAGAGTCTTGTGATAATTCTCTGGGGTTTGTCACTACGAACGACCTCTTTCACATACAAGTTGTCATGTGATCCATTGTTAATATAAAAACACGGATAATAAATACTGCTGTAAATAACCTAAATAGTCAATAATCAAGACAAAGACAATAGAAAGACCTGCTCTGTAAGTCTGAGGACAAATATCAAAACTAGAAATCTGCTCGTATTCATCAAACAAGTATTATTCTGTACCAAAAACAGCAACTACTATTGACCAGCTAACATTTACTTTTCCTTCTACCCACATCTAATTCAAGATCAAGGTCAATACTTATTCTGGTAATTTGGTGATTATGTCAGTAACAAAGATATACAATAGCAAATGTATCATGTTAGTTAAAACCAAGCAACAGTGCGTGACGTGCTCCACTTTTACATCATGGTTACTTCATCAAAGGCTAAGCATCCGCATATTTCTAAACACCTAATTTCAATAATGAGACGCACATTATGTGGCAGAAAGTAGCCCAAAATCTGACCTGTTTCACTAAATGAACTGCTGAGCTACTGAAATATTATCCTTCATATGAATCTTGGAAATGCACTGTGGTGATGGCGTGTTCGCTGTGGCCACGGAGAAGCAGGACGGGTTACTTTGCATGATGAGGAAAATAGTGATGGCGAGGTATTACTTACCCGGCTAGAACATATTTTCTACCAGTGAGAGAAGAGAGACAAATGGCACACACAAAAAAAAATGCCTAAAAGAATTTCTCAGTCAACCTTCATGCACTTAGAACAGTCTGAAAGCACACTAACTGAAAAAACACCAACAAACAAACAAACAAACCTCTATTATCTTATTAGTGGCCTGTTGCACGAGACATTCCACTCTTTCAACACAACACTAGAGTCACACTACACACAGCAATGAAATCATCAGCATAAAAAGTTTATATGAACACTTATTATAGTGAAATTTAAAGCAGACTAGACTTGATACTGACTGAGATTAATGTATGCTTACCATGAGGCCATATATTTCTGAAGAACTCCTCACTCTGGGCAAGATCTCCATGGGAATACCAAAATATCTGATGGGAATGAGAGGGAAACGCAACAGCCTGTGAATAATTAAGCTACTTCTGCTTTTCATATGATTTCTTTCTAAGATATTCTGAAACTATTCTACGGCTTTAAAATCAGTAAAAATGAGACACTGTACTNTTATCAATGGATCATGCTGTTTCCACTCACTTTTCTGTGATATATTAAATAAAACTATGTATAAATGTATAAATGACTGTGGCATGAATTTCAAAGTAAAAACGGATATTTTCCAAATGAAAAGCAGCATGATGGACTCAATGAAAGACAGCTGTCGTACTTGCACAGTTCTGGGTCCCAGTCCATAGTGTGAATGTTAAACAGCATGGTCCTGCTGGCGTTGGTCACATCTGTGCAGTGGACTCCGCCTGACTTGCCCCCAGTCAAACACTGTTGGACAGCCATCAGAAAGTCCAGTCAGCTCCATGACATCTATACAAGTGTTGAGGCGGGAAGTGTTTACTTACCCAAATGAGCCAGGAGTCCACGGTGCCGAACATGGCGCGGTGAGACACGACGGCTTCATGGACCTCGTCCACGTTGTCCATCAGCCAGCGAAGTTTCACTGCGCTGAAGTAAGTGCTGATCGGGAGCCCCGTCTTATGCTGCAGGATGACAACGACATGAACAACTCTACATCAAAAGTCTGCATTTGTAAATCAATATCAAATATACAGGAATAAAAGATTAGATATTGACAAAGATAGAAAGATTTCATTACTGTCATCTTATCAGAAAAGCAACTGCCAAGTCAACTATAAAAAAGGCTGTGATGACAACTGATACAGTCTCATTAACATGCAAAACCATCCAATAAAAACATAAATAATACTACCAGCAATAAAAACACAACATAAAAAGACAAGTTGATGTCGTGCCCAGAACAAGACGATAAACGCTGCCAGCTGTGGAGCTTCGAGCTCTCTAAAACTGAAACCGCACTCGACCTCCCTGTCGATGGAAAACAAAACTAAAGAGCAAAATTAAGCAAATCTTCTGGAACAGAAAGGAGCTCACCTTCAAGTGGTTCTTATTCCTCCCTGGAGTTTTGTTAATTAGACGTTCAACTGTCGATTGAGTCCGCAGGTCCAGCCAAACTGAACAAAAACACCAAAATCAGAGGAGATGCATCTTAAGCTACACTTAGACTGCTCACAATAGTAAAGAATATCCAATCTGTGCCAGGATAAATAGAAATTATGTAGAAATAATGAAGGAAACACAACAAACAGAGATTTAAAGCTTTACCGATTGCATTGTAGAGGGGCTCCCCTGTCTCTTTGTCCCAAACAAGCGTGGTCTCTCTTTGGTTGGTCACTCCAATAGCTGGATGAATTCAATCAACAATTCCCAAAGATTTTAGATCGTTAACACCTCTTTGACATTTAACTGATGTTCGAGGGCTGCTTCAAGAGAGCAGGTGGGAGCATTAGCCTCATGTGTGCATACCTTTAATGTTTGAGATGTCTATGTTGAGCTGGGTGAGTTTCTCACACGTCCGCTCCATGCACTCATACACCGACTGCAGGATTTCTTTGGGGTCCTCCTCCACCCATCTGACAAAAATCAAAACAAATCAGATCTTCACCTTTCTAAACTGTGTGTGCATCTTTCAGGATCTGTACCGGATCTTTTCACTTACCCTTCTTTGGGGAAGCTCTGTTTGATTTCCACCTGATGATGGCTGAGGAGCTCTGCTGTCTTTGAATTAAACACCTTCAAAGGGAGAGAGAACGAAGCTTCAGCTGACTACACATCACTTTATTCTTCATTCATTGAGGGACTGAGTATGCAGCCACTCTAACCCTGCTCAAGGCCTCCTTTTTCGGTAATTCATCATGGATGCTGGAAGGGATTTCTGACTCCCCTTTGTTATTTAGATTTTCCCAGCAGTTAAAGGATCCAAACTGGCGTCCTTTGAATCCCAAACCTGCTTTTCCAGACTGCAGGCCTTTTAAATACAACTTGAACAGCGGTTAGTTAATTTTTACGTCATGTTCTGACTCTTGCCACCACAGAGAACATGCTTTATCTGGTGTATTTTCAGACACACCTTCACTACTTATGCACACTGAGGGGGGAAATAACAACTGGATTAAAGAGACTGAAGTGTACAGGCAACAATCCTCTGTGGGACTTTATTTTCTACTGCAGTGCAGCAGAGTTGTAACTCTGCAGAGCTGGTATCACTTTTTCACGGTACAGTTATCACAGATAACAATACCTCTGCACATGTCATGTGGCATTAGTGAAACTTATAGGAGAAGTAACAGTCGGAGCTAAATATCAAATGAAAAACTTGATTCTTTCGATAAGATTTAACCCCATATTTTCACCTAAAGTGAACAGACTTTCAGCCATGTGTCTTGTTTTAAGCTTCTGCCAATAAAAGTCTTGGCTCTCAACCATCAGCCACACCCAGAAAATAAATCAAAACATGTGTTCTTTCTACTCCACGAGTTAGAAAGCAAAAACAAAAGTGGGCTGGGTGAGCCCTCCATATTTATTAGAAAGAATATCAAATAAAAAATGTATTTGAAATTTAAAAATTGGATGAAAACCTTTACAAACGAAAAATATGGTGCCATCTATTATCTTATATTTCCATCAGAGCTACAAATAATGATTGTTTTTATTATTAATTAACCTGATGATACTTTTCTTGATTATTCAATATAACAGTTTGGTCATCAGAAAATAGTCGAGCTTTCCTGCAGCCCAAGTTGACACACTTGAACAGCTTGTTTTGTCCAACCAACACGCCAAAAACCCAGAGGTGTTCAGTTTACAATCATAAAAGACCAGGAAACAACCAGCAAATATGCTGGTAAGCTGGAATCACTACATTTTTGCCATTTTTGCTTTGAAAACGACAAAATGATTATTCAATTATCAAAATTGTTGCAGATTAGTTTTCTGTAGATCGACTAATCCATTAATCGACTGATAGTTTCAGTTCAGTTTCCTTCCTGGTCAATCAAGGACATTTCTATCTCTCTAATTTGTCTGTTTTGAAGAGAAAATGCCAAATTTTTGTCAGGAGGTTTGACTGCTGCCTTCAGGGACTGTTGGAAATATGACTATAATGTGCTGATTTTACATGATTTAGCAGCAAAAAAGATTTTTTATGACAAATGTGTTCTGCAATGCTTGTTACGGAGTTAAAAGTAAATCCATTAAGCTCACTTTATCCACCTTTTATTGCTGGAATACAGAACTTTAAGCGTCTTAACATTGCAATATAGCAGTTTAAGGATTATGTTCATTACTGATTAATCTGTAGATTATATTTTCAATTAATCAATTGGTCTACAAACATTAGAAAACAGTGAGAAAAGCCTGTTACAATATCCTAGAGCCTAAAGTGACTTCATCAAATGTCTTGTTTTGTCCAACCAACCAAAAATATTAAATTTACTACAATGTAAGATCAAGGAAAGCAGCAGATCCTCACATTTCTGCTTGAAAAATGACTTAAACGATGAATTGATTATCAAAATAGTTGCAGTCGATCGAATAATCAATTAATTGACTAATCGTTGCAGCTTTAATAGATTAAAATTAAACCATTTGCCTATGATGTAAGACAGCCAGAGGGCGACTCTAGCACCTTTCTGTACCTTATAGGAGCACTTGAATGCAGCATTATTGGAGCTATTATTAATTATTATTAATTTACAGCTTTTTAAAACAACAACACAGCTCATTTAGTAACGTTAAAACGGCAACAAACACCGGTTAAAGACAGTCACTGTGGTTGCAATGCTACACGCTCAACATTGAAAACAGAAGCTGGATAATTAACCCAAGGACACCGCCAGCTTCCACACGTTTATGAGCCGGACATTAAACACAACACCGCTAGCTAACACTGCGGTCTCGCGCCGGTTTGTCTCACCAAAAACCGAGTGGAGCTCGTGCCCTGGTCGATGGCAGCCACCAGCGGGCCCAGCATTATCCGGTGTGAGGACGCGGCCATGGCGCCGTTCATGGGCAGCCCCGGAGCTTCGGCACCGAACTGGACAGGAAACCGATTACCACCACCGGCAAAGCGGATCAAGCTCAGCCAAAGACGGGCGGTGGGTCAGTCGCGGACTTCCAGCGTAACGTTCGTTCTGACGCTCACTGATGACGCAGCCAGTTGTGTCCTAGCAACAACAGTGCAAAAATCGACTTTTAGATATTTTAGATATTACAATTTTATTACAAGCTTTTCCTTTCACTTCTGTATCTGCTGATTTTTCTTTTTTAAAGCGATTTTCTATCTTGTACCTCCTTTAACAGATAAATATTTTTTTATATTTGTTGTAGTTCTTTTCATTAAATGCTAACACTTACTGTAAATGTATCCGTCTCGCAGTAAATTCTGTTTATTATTGTTAAAATAAAACGACAATTTACACATAATTTATATTTTTACATGGCCATATATGATTATTTATATAAAAATATTTACATGGCCATTGGCAGTTAGGAGC
>NTHP01000379.1:97709-111487 GCA_003416845.1 Oplegnathus fasciatus | reverse complement strand
CAGTTTATAAATATGCTCATATTACCACACATTAAGTGACACTTAGCACACCTGGTTGGTTTCTACGATTCCAGGCAAACTATTATGAAGCCGGCCAATAATAAACTTGTAAAAATGCACAAAATATAATTATGACACATGAGGGTAATACTGTGATCCTTTGATACTAATTTTAAAACACATCATCCCACGTTTGCCAATGGACAAATGGGATATGGTGCAAACTGAGCTATGTAAAAAGTGCACTTACAATAGGCCTAATTGGGGATTGATTTTAATTCATGTAAAGCCATTTTTTCCACTTTCACATAGCTCGAATCTCCTTCTTTGCCTGCTATCACTTTACCCCACAACTATTACTTACTGGTTACTACCTGCTTACATTCCTGTTACCGGTTTACATTTCCGTTTATATATTGTTTACATCTCTTTTTATATTGTTTACATCTCTATTTACATATATATATATTTAATACTACCGTTTATAGCGGCATACATCACAGTATGTTCATATATATATATTTACATTTGTTAAACCATCACAGTGTATATATTTATTAGTGCAATGTCTAATGTCCTATCCATAACCTGTCTATATTACAGTTTATTCATTTTATTACTTCTGCACACCTGCCTCCACAGTATTATATTTCTATTTATATCCTATTTTATATTTTTATATTTTATTCTACTGTGTTATATTTCATTTTATATACTATATTCTATTCCTATGTTTTGATCTTATGTCTTAAGTTCTCCTTTAACTTGTGTGATTTTCTTTATACATATTTTTGAGCATTGTTGGAGGGAGCTACAGCTTCTGTGTAATTGTTGTGCGCATGACAATAAACATCTTGAATCTTGAATCTGTCTTCACGGATCTATTTTTCTGTCATCTGTCGTTTCTGTATCACTCCGCTAGGGGGCAATAAAACATCAAAACAAACCGGTGGAGCTTTTTATTAACGTCCTTAGAAAGTAGCAATCTTGTAGCTCTACATCAGATTTAAACATTTTTATTTATTTATATATTTTAATATTTTTACTGCGCTTTTTAACACCTTTTACCAGTTTGAGGGCTCGTCTCTACGGCAACGGGCAGTGACGTCATCACAAATGGACAGTGTTGTCATTCCTGAAATGTGGGAAGCGGTTGTCTTTTCATTTACCTCGTTTTGAGTTGTTCGTCGTGTTTTAACCACCGGGACTTAAAATGTAAGTAATGACATGACACTCAGAGACTTTTTAATTCTCAACATGAAGCATAATATAGTTAAATAATCAACCCTGGGCAGGATATTCACCCAGTTAGCCTCGTTAGCTGCCCAGGCTAAAGGTAATCTAATGTTTTGTGCATCTTCAGGGCTGACTACTGGAAGTCACAACCGAGGAAATTCTGTCAGTACTGCAAGTGCTGGATTGCGGACAATAAGCCTGTGAGTCGGTGTAAAGATGCATGTTTCTGAGGACGGTGTCCACACATGTTGTGCTGATGTTTCTCCTCCTGTTTGTGTTGCTCTGCAGAGCGTTGAGTTCCACGAAAGGGGGAAGAACCACAAAGAAAATGTGGCTGCAAAAATCTCAGAGGTATTAACGTTTATATATTGTTTGTCTTTCTGTGTTCATGCAAGGATTGAATCCCTCCACATATCAGGGAAGAAATGCTGCTAATTTTGTTCCCATTTTGAGTCAAAAATTCAATCATGTGGGTTGAATTTTATTGTGAAAGAACCCTGCCCATGCACATACAATTACATGGCTTTAAAAGACACATTACACATAATCTATATTCATCAATGAGGGTTCTCAGTGACACACATGCATAAATATTAACAGCCAAGAAAGACTTGCCCATCTTGGCACCGTTCACAGGACTGGCAGGAGAGATAAGGTCCAGCTCTCTTCTTATTGGCCCCTAGCTGCTGCCACTCATCTCATCCTATCTGTCTTTCTGCAGATTAAAAAGAAGAGCATTGACAAGGCGAAGCAGGAGGAACGTATGTCTAAAGAGTTCGCTGCAATGGAGGAGGCTGCGCTGAAGGCATATCAGGAAGATCTGAAGAGGATGGAAAGGGAGTCAGGAGGTAATTTATTTATTTTTTACATTTTATTTAAATAATGTCTAACATGTGGGATACTCTGGAGGAGCTTTTGGTAACATTTTGAATTATTTTTGTGTTAGGATCAGCTTCACCAGTCCAAACAACAACAACACAGCCACAGCCTCAGGCCAAACCCCAGCCTAAAAAACAGCAAAAGAAAGAGAAAGCAAACAAAAAGCCCAGAAACCAAACACAAGCGCAGGTTTGGGTCGAAGGACAGACGGATGATGGACACACGTACTATTACAACACAATAACTGGAGGTGGGGATAATCTGAAAACACAACTCCTCTTTGACATGACAATTAAAACTCTTTCCAACGTGGTTGTGGTGTTATGTTTGTGTTTTAACTACAGAATCTCAATGGGATAAACCAGAGGGTTTCCAGGGAGAGAGTTCAGTCCCTGCACAGCCTCTACAGACTGAGGTTAACATTTACTTTCTGTGCATTTTAGTATATTCATTTTAAACTAGGTGTAATAGTCTGTTGGTTGCTGATAAAATGCATTTTTACAGTAATATTGTGTTTCTCTTTAGAGCTCTTCAGGCTGTCCTTGGATGGAAGCCGTCAGTCCTGATGGCTTTACATATTACTACAACACAGATACTGGAGGTGGAGTTTTTATGCATCTAAAATTCATTTTAATTACAGCTGAATTCATTTAATTTGCTGCGTGCTTTACTCTTATTAGTTTATGGAGATGCTGTCCGATAATCACACGCTCTATCTTCCTCACCGCACAGAGTCCAGCTGGGAGAAGCCAGCAGATTTCCCTTCGAATGAGGCGTCTGGATCTGGATCCAACAAAGAGGGAGAGAGTCAGGAGGAGCCTTCAGCCCCTCTGCCGGAGCCGCTCTCAGGAGGAGAGGAGAGCTCCAACGAGGCCCCGGCATCTCAGGAGGCTGAAGTCCCTGAACAGGCCAGCCAGCAGCCCAAAGTCCCAACGATCAGCTTCAGGGTGAGAGGAGTCCTGGCAGTGAATGAGAATAAATAAATAAGAATTCTAACTTCTGCTTGACAAGATTATGTGGGAAAAAAACCTCCATATCTCAGTTTTTCTCCTTGTTTTTTTGTTTTCAGAAAAGGAAAGCAGAAGCCGAGCCCTCGGAAAAGGAGGGAGAAGATAAAGTAAGTGATGATGCTCCTAAAGAGGATGATGAAGAGACCAAAAAAGAGGAAGAGGTCCAAAGCACGACAGCTGAACCTGAACAGAAGAAGAAAGAGGAAGAGCCGACACAAAGGGAGACACAAGCCAAAAGGCCGAAAGCTGCGAATCCATATGGGGTCTGGGAACAGATCCAGGAAGAGGAGGATCCATAGTAAGTGCTGTGTGAATGGTTCATTAGGATGCTGATAGACCGTTGATTGGTCCACTGATTGATATGCAGCCTACAGACCCTGATAAAGTCTACATACGTGTGCTCTAACTGTTCCCTTTTCTTTCCTCTCCAGTGCCAGTGTGGACTTACAGTTGCCCCAGATGGAGGGAAGCACGGCCGGCGCTCCAGCCGACCTGCCGCCAGAACCAAAACCCAAGTTCAAAGAACGCGTCATCACCTCCCTCGGAGAGGAAGGCGGACCTGCTTCATTCAGGAGAAACAAGACACAGAACGGCAAATCCAGGAGCCTCCGACAGAGAGACAACGACGACTGACCCAAACACAGAAACTTCACGCCAGAATAAAATCTTTCTAGGAACTTTTTGAAATTTTGATGCAACCATTTTGATTTTTAATGTGTATTAAATGTAAGTGAATGTTCTTTTACCCAAGATGGACAAATATCATCTTTTTTTTGTATGAACATTTTTAGGACAAATTGGCCTGAGAAACTTGAAGACAAAGTAAAATAAATCTAATGCTGTTTCTTAAAAAAATTTTTTTCAAATCCTAAAAATGTTGGACATCCATGTTCTTTTCTTTGTGCTGAGATCTGCCATAAGGAAGGTGTGCAACACGTTTATAGTCTTATCTCATGTATACAATATTGTCATCATTTTATTAATTTCTTCCTGTACTCTGGTAAACACAGATGTACCATACAGAGCAATTCAAATAACTTTTTGTATTTTCCATATCTGTATTTTTTTACTAGTGTATGTTATAAAAAGCTAGTAAGGCATCATTGTGGGAATATTTGTCAGTTAAAATGTCGTACTTTCATAAAGCAGTATGGATAGAAGTCATTAAAGATGTGAAAATGTGATCGGATACTGAAAACATAACATAGACAAAATTATTTTGAAAATGTAACTGAATAAAGAATGATCAGCTGTGGTGCAGAAAACACTCATTTATAATAAGAGGTCAAATGACTTGAGACAAATTACTGGAAGTTGCTGGTCAGCTGGCACACACACGCAGGGTGTGATGTGCTTTTGGCGAGAGTGTGTGTATAAAGCTGATAGGTGGTTTCACCGCACCCTGATTGGCAAAGAACCACGAAGGACTCTTGGCGACAACAAACAGCACTGATGTGTGTTTACATTCAGTGTACAAAGTTACTGGAAGCTGCTCGAACTCTGCCGGGACAAAAGGTTTGATTCTGACCTCGATGACCAAATTCCCACTTGGAGCACAAATGCTCAAAATATATTGAGAAAACTGACATTGTGATATATTTGGCTTCAGCAATATGTACTTGTGTGGATATTATAAAAAAATTAAATAGATATGTGCAGCTTTTAGCTTACAATACCTGGTAACAGCTCAATTTTAAAATGTATCCTAAAACAGTGACTCATTTGAAAGGTAGTCCTAAATGTCCTCCAGTTTAAAGTATTAATAACAATAATAATAAGTATTACTGGTTTATAAAGCTGTAGCATTATTTAGGGAATTACAATGACACAAAATACATAATTTAAGATTTTATTACAAAAATAAAAACCTCTTGACTTAATTATGAGTGAGCTGCAGTTGGTCTTACATTGTATCATTTGCAATGTGACTATTGCACAACCATACATTGCAATATATTAATAATAATAATAATAAAATAATATCTATTTCAGCCCTGGTATGCACTGGATATATACTGTATGTTCAGTACTTGTGACATTAAGTTGTGGGTGTCAGTCTGCAGATTATCCAGACTCTGGTGGTTTCAGACTGCTTCTGCTGCTCTCCACCATCTCCAGAAGAGCCTCCTTCTCTGCGTGTTCGAGTACGTCAGAGATCAGATCCTGGAGAGCCTCCCCTCCTCTCATGAACTCCTAAACATGGACCAGGACACATGTGACATTGATATTAACTCATGAGAAAGTGTTGGAGTAAATAAAAACTGACTAAAATAGCAATAAAATAAAGATTCAACTGTTTGGCAAATGCCTGTTTTACAAGAGAAGTTTGCTGGTAGAAAATTACATGAATGAGAAACATAAAATGGACAGATTTGTTATGTTTTATGCAGAATTTGGAGAAACATGGACACTCCCTGAATATCTAACCTTAATATCTCTAGTAACATATCCAGTCCTGTGGTCTGTGACACGGTCCTGGCTGAAGTTGTAGGTACGAATCCTCTCTGACTGAGAACGTGTGCCCACCTGTAGTTGTAGGGACATGGGAGAAACCAGATAAGACAGAAGACATCGTAATAAAGGACAAAGATCCGTGAATGTTACATACACTTTCACAGGAGTTCACTCACCTGCTGTTTTCGTGCTGTATGCCTCTGCTCAGTCTCTTTACCCATCATGCTCTGGTAGAGCCTGGCCCTCAGCACGCGCATGGCGGTGTCTCTGTTTTGCAGCTGAGAGCGAGTCTGCTGACACTCGGCTGTTATACCTGTTGGCAGGGTGAGATAACCATGAGAATAGACGACAACAAGGCCTGATGTTTACATGACGTGGAAGCAGAACTGCCTATAAATGTTCTATAAAGAGTCTTGGGAACTGTTCTGGCATGTTTTACCGGTGGGAAGATGAACGACGCGCACCGCGCTGTCTGTTGTGTTGACACTTTGGCCCCCAGCACCTCGAGATCTGAATGTGTCGATGCGAAGATCCTTTGGATCAATGTGGACGTCAAACTATGAACGCAAAACACATGAAAATAAAGACTTTAAAGAGTTTAATCGTGCTAATAAACACAGACTGATGAAAAAGCAAAGACAAAAGAGCAGAGTGTACCTCCACTGGCTGAGGCAGGATAATGACAGTCATGGTTCCTGTGTGGATTCGCTGCATCCTGGAGGAGAGGCCCACCTCAGGGATCCTCTGCACCCGGTGTGTTCCTCCTTCGTGCTTCAGATGTCTGTACACGTTCTCCCCAGCTATTCTTACAGCTGCATGGTGCAAACCACCTGAGACAGAGACTCAGTCGATTCATGTGATTGTTCCCAAACCTTTTCTCATCTTATGAGCCACACCTGTCTGTGTGTGACAAGTCAAAATATCCCCTGGTCATGTGCATACTCCTCTTAAGCTCTATCTAAAGTTTATATGTTGCTCTGCATTTCTGTGGAGATAAATTAAACTAGAAATAAGAAACAAGCTCGAAACAACAGAGCCATGACTCTATTTTGTGGACACTGAGACATTATCAGTTCACTAATAATTTCAGATTTGGGAAGATGTTTTTGGGGGAACTAATTTTCACAAAAACTCACTATGAATGATGCAGAAACTCAGACAAAAATGAGACTTACCATACTCAGCAGGTGTGTAGTTAAAAACCTCAAAGTCCCAGTTCTTGTATGAGGCAAAACCCTGGTACATGTCAAACATTTCTCTGGTGAACTGCTGACAGATGTCACCTGAAACCACATTAACAAGAAAACATTCTGTATGTTGTTGCTGATGCAGGCATGTGCCAAGAGTTATTTACCAGTCTGTCAGTACTGTTACTTATTTCAAAGGGCAGCTGGTCTGTTTCCAGTCATTTAAGTAGATACTTGCAGGGTTAATTTTAAGGAAGTTAAGTCCAGTTTCATACCTCCTGTTGTTCGTCCCGAAACAACCTCCAGCAGAATATTACTGGAGTCCAGAGGGTCAGTGGGCAGGAGCGCTTTGATCAACTGGACCCGAAAGATACACTCATTAACATAATATGTTCTATGACACATTTCTATATTTATTTAATCATGCATTTGTGTTCTTACATCTTTTCTTAAGGCTAAAATCTTGAGGGACATCTGTGCTTCCTCCTCTTTTAACAGCTGGGTCAACTGCTCATCTTCATCTTTGGCACCAGCTGAACCTGCAGAACATGGTATAAAGATATACTGAGGCTATCTGCAATTTAAGAGTGATTTTATCAAATGTTATTAAAGAAAATCATGTAATTTACAGCTGGAAATACATGATGAATGTCCTGACACAATAAAAAAAGACACCAGCTGTGTTTATGTTGTACTACCAACTCTGTTTTTATTAAGTCCTATACCTTTAAAAAAGACACTCTAGTGTTGTTTAAGACCTTTTTTCTCATGTCAACACCAAAGAAATACTTACATATTTATATTTTGACAATTACTACTGCCATAAATACAGTATAAAAACCAACTACTCACTATGCAGGACTGAAAGGACCTCCTCAAGCTCTGTCAGGGCTTGTTGAATACTCTCAAACACATTAGCCAGAGGCAGCAGCTCACTGTGTTTCTTCATAAGCACTTTTCTGTCCGACTCGCTGAGGTATGCGTGCTGTAGCTTCTGACTGAGGTCTCCATACTCGTCCATGAGCTGCTGAAGATACCTCTGGACACACTCGGTGTTGTACAAGTCCCCCAGATCACTGTGATGGAGGCGTTTTGGTGCTACTGTACCCCAGTGTTGCACCTCATGAATCAGACTGGTGTGTCCTGGTGGTGTCCTCCATCCTCCTCCTCCTCTTCTTCCTCTGCTGCGGTGAACTACACGGCTGCACAGCCGAAACCAGCGACTGACCTGCATTTGACTACATTAGTAAAGTAAAACAATACTCACACGTGTTGTTCAACTGTTTACAACGACTGTCATTGCTACTGTAGCTAGACGTAAGAGAGACCGGATGTAGTTGAGGGAACAAGGTCGAGGAGACTCAAGAAGTGCACTCTGGGAAGTGTAGTTTCATAGTATCGCGGTTAGGCCTAGTTGTTAATGTATATAATAAGAATAATAATAACGGATTAGGGTTAGGGTAATAATATCTTTTCTTTCTTTCTATCTATCTATCTATCCAATAATTGGCTCACAAAATTAGCATTACATTTTTCATTAAATTGCATAGGCTCCTTGCTTAATCACCCAAACACATTTTATTTATTTATTTTTTGTCACTAAGACTGTTACATTTGTTAATATCATCCTATTACCACCTTCACTGGCTCTAAAATTTGTTTTAACGCTAGCTAACATAGCTAACTGATGTCAAAATGTCCAACTTAAGAGCTAGTGAGGATGCTAAGATGATATTAACTAGTTAAACATGCTTATTGACAATAAATAAATAAATATGTGTATATAAATAAATATAGTGTTTGAGTAAGCAAAGCTGAAAGGCGATTTAACTATGAAAAAACAAACACTAATGTTAGCTTTTTTTTAAATAAATCGTATTTCTTGGGCTCAGTTTCTTAATCACTTAAAAGCCAATTTTATTTCTTATTTAATGTATTTATTTTTTGTCAATAACAATGTTAAACTACTTTGTATCATCCTAGTTATCACCTTCACTGGCTCTAAAGTTGAACATTTTGACATCAGTTAGCTTTGTTAGCTTGCATTAGCCAAAGCTGCGTTAATGCTCGGCATCAGACTAGCCACCATGTTAATGCGAGCTAACATAGCTAACTGATGTCAAAATGTTCAACTTAAGAGCGAGGGAAGATTGCATTAACTAGTTAAACATGCTTATTGACAAAAAATAAAGAAATAAATTGTGTTTGTGTAAGCAATTGAAACTGAAAGGTGATTTAACTATGCAAAAATAAACATTAATGTTAGCTAGCTTTGTTAGCCAATTATCAGCTAATGTTAGCTTTTTTTAATAAATCATATTTCATAGGCTCAGTTTCTTAATCACACAAATGGCAATTTTATTTCATTTAATTTTTGTCAATAATAATGTTAAACTAGTTAATGTCATCCCAGTTACCACCTTCACTGGCTCTAAAGTTTGACATTTTGACATCAGTTAGCCATGTTAGCTAGCGTTAAACATTAGCCAAAACTGCATTAACGCTAGGCATCACACTAGCCACCGTGTTAACGTTTAATATGCTAGATAACATAATTAACTGACATCAAAATGTCCAACTTAAGGGCTAGTGAAGATGGTAAGATGATATATATGGGCTATATATATATATATAGTATATAAGATGATAACTAGTTAAACATGCTTATTGACAATAAGTAAATAAATAAGCAAAAGAAACTGAAAATGCGATTTAACTGAAAAAATAAACGCTAATGGTAGCTAGCCTTGTTAGCTAATTATCAGCTACTGTTAGCTAGCTTTCTTAGCTAATTATCAGCTAATGTTAGCTAGCTCTCACTTTATACCTGTTTTGACACTTTGAACTCGCTATTAATTTTATTGTGCTAGTTTAACTGCAGCTATTAGCTGATGAATTAGCAACATGTTTAAAGCCCTAGCATTTTATTATGTGTTCAGGGGTGTCTAATCTAACTTCTTGGCTGCCTTTCTATGCTTTATAAGTGGAAATGTGACTGCTAACTACATTAACAGTCAGCTAGTTTAACAGAAACTTTGATAGATTTGTATTAACTGTCCTCAGGAACACAGGAGAAGCCTGGTTTTTCAATAACTAAGGCAGTGGAGGATGTCAGTCAACATGGATATGCCCAGATTGAGGCCCTGAAAGAGAAACAGAAGACACTCAGCTCCCTGCAGGTTTACCTTTACAGCTTTTCTAATTCACTAAAGGCTCAAGCTAACACTGCTTATAAACTAAATTATTCTCTCCATTATGAACTTAAAAGTGTTTACATGACCTATTAGCAGTGGTAGAAGTTGTAGCAGAGCAGTAGGTAGAAGTAGTCCCTAATAGATTAATTAGGTAATTATTAGTTAATTACTATAAATACATTGGTTGAATTCAGAGGTGGAAAGTAACAAAGTACATTTACTCAAGTACTGTACTTAAGTACAATTTTGACGTACTTGTACAGTACTTTACTTGAGTATTTCTATTATGCTACTTTATACTTCTACTTCACTACATTTCAGAGGAAAATACTGTACTTTTTACTTTACTAAATTTGTCTGTCAGCTTTAGTTACTAGTTACTTTTCAGATTTAGATTATTAATACAAAATATATTAATAATATATATCAACTAATAAATTATGATGTATTATTATAGGCTACCCAGCAAGGTATAAAGTAATTAAAATTAGCTCCACCTTTACCAGCTATAACATTAAATTGATGAACACATGAATGCATGAATAATTATAATCCAATAATATAATATATATGATTCTGAAATGGGCCATTCTGCATAATGAGAAGGCTACTTTTACTTTTTGTACTTTTAAGTATATTTTGATGCCAGTACTTTTGTACTTGTAACATTTGAATGCAGGACTTTTGCTTGTAACAGATTATTTCTACACTGTAGTATTGCTACTTTTACTTAAGTAAAAGATCCGAGTACTTCTTCCACCTCTGGTTAAATTTTATTTAACATATAGCCAATATTGAGGTGGCACTGGTACTGTGCCCACACGGCCGTATTTCTCAGAAATTGGTCGTTAGGTGGGCAATGCAGTTTGTCCTAAATAGTTTTAAACACATGAAAAATGCAGGAGTAGTTTAAAAAAAGAGGTAGGGTCAAATGTAATGATACCAAAAGTACATGTGGTACATTTGTTTATATTTCCTACTTAATTTGTAGTTTTTGCTCATAAAAAAATGTAGGTACAGAAAGTTTTGGGGTTTTATTGTAAGTGTGTGAATCTGATATGTATGATAGACAACTTAAAGTGAAGTTAATGTATCTATATGCGATCCCTGCAATGAAATTGTTGAAAATTGTATTAGTATTTTCTTTTTCATTCAACAGACATGTTAGACTACTCTCTCTAAAAGAGCTGTGAGAGTGTGTCGTTTACCTGCTTATTTCAAAGGCCCTTGCATCTCAAAAATGTATTTTTGGAGAGTAGACACTGATTTGGATGTTATGTCTCCTTTTCCAGGCAACTCTTTCAGATGTAGAGAAGAAAGGTGAGACGGTAGAGCGGGAGGTGAGATCTAAAGTGAGGGAAATCCTCATGCTGGAGGGCGAGATGGAGCACCTGGAGCAGCAGACAAAAGTCCTGCATGATCGCTGTGCATCCATCAGCAAGGAAAACACAGAGCTCCAGACTGGTATAAGCGAGGAGGAAGAGAATGCTCGCATGGCACAGGCAAGGTTCAACACTTACCGAAACAAGATGGAGGGTCACAGAGCAGCTGTTCTGCATGCGGCGAGCCAGACGGAGGCCCATAAAGAGCTGGAGGAGAAGAGAGCACTGGTTAGGATGCTGACACAGAAGAAAGAGGAGCTGAAGGAAGATTTGGAGAATCCAAATGGAGACTCAGTGCAGATGGCAATGGTGGAGAAAATGACCTGGATGACCCTGAAATATATTGAAATTTTAAACTTTACACATGTTTTTTGTCTTTTAGTCAATAGCATGTGCCTCCAAATGACATTTCCTTTGCTAACATATGAACTTTTTTTGCTCTTCATTTGTTTGTTTGTTTTCTGCAGAGAGAGATTGATGCTCTGAAGGGAGAGATCTCTGTGATGAGGAAGACTACAGCTGAGAGGAGAGAGCTAGTGCAAAAAGAGTTTGAGACTCACACCCAGATTAAGAAAGACATAGAGGTATGGCAAGATAAGTTGCGAATGTACTGACTATTTATACAAAGCCTGCAACTAACGATTAATCTACCAACCAACCAACCAACAGTCCAAAACCCAAAGATATGGTATGTTTACTATCACAGAAGAGCATGAAAACCAGAAAATATTTACATTTGAGAAGCTGGAATTAGTGAATTTTTGCCATTTTTGCTTAGAAAATGAAAAAATCAGAATTGTTGCAGATTAATTTTCTGTCAATCAGCTAATCGGAGCAGTGCAGCTCTAATTTATATGTTGGAAATCATATTGTGCAACAAATGAAGGTACCACTAAAACTACTAATAAAGAAATCTCTTTTAGCCTACATTTGCATTTTACATAAATGCAGCACCAGATGGCAGACTGTTACACATCTCATTTTGAAATATAAAACAGTGAATACAGATACAGATATTAGGATCATAATTGAGAGTTTATTCCCAATGAGAACTCATCAAACTGAATTTGGTTTTGTGTGTTTCCAGATTCAGAACAGGCGCTATGAAGCCATCGTCAAGCGCCTCCACTGCCAGCTGAGCAGGGCCCAGGCTGTCCACAGGTACAAATACAACTAAGAAGTGCTTCTGTTCACTTATTTAGGGATGGGAATTAAATCAATGTTTTGCACAGATGTTAATTCTAAATTTATTGATAACAAATCAAAAGTAAAGACAGCAAAGTGACATTTCCTTTGCTCTTTGTGACAAAAACATGCTAAAATCCACAAAATGAGGATCACATTTTGTTGCTTTTAATACATTTAAAATAGGAATTTTCATATCAATGTCACAAGAAAATCATTTTCATTTGTTGTAATTTAACAGGGGGCTATATGGAGGCAGACTGCTCCAAATGCACATTTTAAACACAACTAAACTGTGTCTGCTTTCCTCAGACAAATGTCTGAAGATATCTACCACATGGAGAGACAGCTGGCCGAGCTCAAGATGCAGCTGGAGTCATCACAGGACTCAGCGGTCAGTGGTCATTAAACTGTAGTGTCAGGCTTTTATGTAGGTTAGTTGTTTTGTTATCAGATTAAATGTAAGCCTGTAGTTATTATGGGTCTGTTTGTTGTTACTACTGTTGAACAACTGGGGGCAGCAGTGTCAAATAAATGTGTTTCACTTTATCACAAAACCCTCACCTCGACTGTTATACAGTAGTTTGATACCAGATATTAACGTAACGGTTATTTCTGAATGTTTTGTCAGAGAGAAAACAGTGCAAGTATTAAAATATCTGTCTGTTATTATCGCATTATTTGATTTTCTTTTAATAACAGGACAGCACCAAAGAGTGTTTCACTTTCCTGCGGCTGTCCTGGGACCAAATCAGGGGCAGCATCATCAGGGCGTGGGATGGGATTTTAGGTCGGGTGGTGACAGTGAATCGGTTTTGTCCAGTCCAGTGTCCACAACAGTGACCCCGCGCTGAACAAAAGCCAAGTGTCTGCTCTAACTGTCGATGATGTGATGGTGTTGTTTTGGTACACGCTGTTCCAGCTTCCGCTTCACTGGGTCGCTTGATGGTCTGCGAGGTGACAGTCCCACTGCCGGCTAACAAGGGCGTGACTGTGCTACTTCAGCCATAACTCAAAACTAATTAAACGATGAAACTGCCTTTTCAGAAAACTACCCCACACCAGAATGTCTTGCATCAGCCTCTGAGAAAAGCTATAACTTGATATCAAGTGCGTTTCCATAATTTCCACATTGTGTCATATCTGAATTGTATTCTACATTTGTGTCCTCATATTTGAGGCCTGGACACAAATGTAGAAATGTGGATTTTGATGAACTAAAGACCAAACTATCGCAAAATTGTATTTCTT
>NTHP01000379.1:32487-65359 GCA_003416845.1 Oplegnathus fasciatus | reverse complement strand
GAGGACGTCTGAGTAGATATACTTTAGATCAAAGACCACAATTAATTAGATATTGTCCCAGGTCACCCCAAACTGAAGCTCCTCATCCTTCTCAGGTTACATTTTTATTACGCTAGGGGTATAAAAAACATGACACTGCATCCGTTTAAAAAGAATAATTTGATTTAAATTGATTAATATCACATTAGGTTGTTTGTTTTCATTAAAACAACTAAGAAACATTTAAAAAGACCTAGTTTTGATTGCCTGAATTAAGAGGAAATTGAGCACTCAACTCTGCAGCCAAACAGGAGGAAAAGTGTCGCCTAGAAAAAGTTGCTAAAAATATCCCACAGACACACTGAGCTGCTGTACCTCCAGGTTAAAATGTGGCCTTGAAAGTAAAAGTCTACTTCTTTCTTTATGTAAAATTACATGTGCTTCATTACTGCTGACTTGAATCAGTTTGGTTAATTTTGCTGTTTTACTTTTGTAAGTTTGAATTGTTGAATCAGTCAAAAAGACTGTAGGATAAATCATTGCGCCCCTGTCTTGTACTGTACTTAGAAAGTACATTAAAACTGGTTTAAATATTATTTTTAGACATTGTTTAATAGCTCCAGATTTGAAATACTGTGTAAATACAGCGACAGACTTAGAATCCTATAAAGGCAGTAGATTAAAATGTAGTTCTGAATATGGGATTTCTTTATTGGACCTTTTTTTTAACCTGTATGATTGAAAAAGTGTCTATAAAGCCTCCTGTTTTATTTATTTTTATTGTTGACTGGGTGTCTCACTTTTGTCTGTGTTGCTTACTTTTATGAATTATGATTAACATTCCTCCATGTACACTGGTGTCACAGGGTCCAGACCTAAAATTCAAATATAGTGAAATCATACTAGCTTTTCTTTTATTCCTGCACCCCCTTTGTATGGAAACATCTTTACATATCCAGTGGACGATCAATTAATTAAGTTTTATAGTTCTGCTCTGACGTCTCTATATGTAAAATCACATAGATTTCATTCATGTCAACAAAACTAACGTCATATACAGTATAGTGGCCAGTTTATTAGGTATACCTAGTTAAAACTAATACAACAAGATAATTCAACTGTATGACCATTCTGGAGGCTTTTATTGACTTTTATTCAACATTTAACTACCCCCACTGGTATAAACCTTAATGGAGGAGGGTTTTATTGCAAGCACATTATGTTATTATATTATACAACATTATGTTATGGCTTTGGTTATACAAGATATCTAAACATGGCTTCTACAGCCAGATTTATCAGCTGCATGGCTTTTCTTGTTTTAACTTTGCTGATATTAATACAAATCTAAATAAATACAGTATCTACTGTAGCATCTGCACATGTTGGGAGGAGATTATAGAGACGATTCACACTAATCCTATCAGAAACTTTACATTAATGCTACAGAGACATCACAGCAGAACTATAAATCCATGAGATTAAAAGGCATGTATATAAGTGTATATGCAGGTTGGTATGTATGTAACTTAATATCAGTTATGTTTAATGTGACTGTATATATTTTTTTTTTCCCTTGTAAAGCACTTTTGTAATCAATAGTTTTGAGTCCTATATTAAAAATAATATTATTATCCTCATAGGAATATAATGAGAACTTACTCTCACAGTCACCTATTAAATTTATAACCTGCTTTTAATATCAGACTATCTGTGTAAATAAAGCTAATACCTTTTAAAACGGATTCACACCCCACACCTGTCGTAATTAACGCGTTTAAAGACGTTAAAAGCGCATATTTCTGTCCTCTGCTCCTACAATCTCTCACATGGCGTCGTCCTATATTCCTGCGCGCTCCCGTCTGCGCGTCCTCGTGACCAGCGTGCAGGTCCACGTGAGGGAGCGGTGGGCGGAGCCACCATAGGACGGCTATAGAGGGGCTTGGTCGTATATAACCAATGAGAGGTCCACATATAGGTAAATATTTACATGGTGGAGCGCCTCTGCGCATGCGTAATAAGATGTAGAGGAGGCGGCAGCTCATGCTTTCAACTGGGATGTCTGGAGGAGGAACTGGAGGTTATTTATTATGTAAAGTGGAGAGAAAAACAGCGATATTTATTTTATATTGAGGAGTTTGTTGGTTTACTTGTTGTCAACCTACATTTTTACATTTACTTAATGGCTTAAATCCAGAGTTTTAGGGGTTTTAGAGGGAGAAAAGGTATAAATGTGTGATATATTTATGACTTTTACTTGAATATTTCTTAAAAATGTACCTATTGTCTTTTAAGAAACGTGTCTAAATCGAGCGAATCAAATATGTAAAACTCCCAAAATCTCAACAAAAGAAACCCGAACAGTCCAGTTTTTGCTTTTTTGTTTTCATTTTTTATTTGAGGTGCAACTGTCTAGTGCAATTGTAACGTCACATTTGTGATGGGCTGAGGAACATGCACAAAACATCCACATACTTGTGCTGGGCATTTTCCTTTTTCTATTTTTTTCCGCCAAGTGTCTCATTATTGTGTTTGGCGCTCCAGTTGCACTACGAGCAACTCAAAAACACACCTGGCTGTACAAAAGACAAAGAAAACAAAGAAAGAAAAAAAAAAATCAACTACACACGTCCCCAAATGGTAAAAACAGTCCAGATAATTTGAGCGAGTGAGTTAAGCGACGGCGGAGGAGAGTTCACGTACAGTACGAGGCCGTGTGTCACTGCAGGAGAGACAGCATCTTAGTGTGGAGGTAAATAATCCTCTTCTGTTCCCACCCTGAGTACTGACATCACAGGTAGTTCAAAACCTGGCAAAACCATAGATATATATATATGTATATACACACATATTGAATAAAACAACTTAAAAAAGCTTCTATATATGTATCTATGGTTAGAAACCAGGCACTTGGCAGAGTTTAATTGGAAATTTTTAATCTGTACAAAGTTCACTACCTAGAAACAGTCATGTCCTACTTATTTGCCTCTCCGTTAATTATTTTTACAGATCACTAGGACATTAATTACATCAACAAGAGCAAAACAGACAAATCCTAAACCCTCAATAAAAAAAATGTTCCCTGCATAAATGTTTAATGCTCCAACCAAGAGAGAGGGAGAGTGCGTTCAGGGTGGGGACGGCGGCGTGAACCTCGAGAAGAACACCGAGTTCTCAAAGTGAACAATGAGGCGCAGCTAATATATATTTCATAATTCTTTATAGCCCCCCACCCGACCCAGAAGATCAAGACTCTCGTCGTCTTCAGATGCTGTGAAAAAAAGGCTGGACTATTTGACTCCCATTCCAGATGGGTCGACTCTTTATAGTTCGTCCATTGTCAATACGGAAAAAAAGTGCACGGGCCGCAGCACTAAAAATGAAACAAGATGAGTAAAAAATTTAAAGTGTGATGCAGGTGGACAGTGCTGGGTTGAGGCGGCGGGCGGGGCAAGACGATGGCACACTTTCCACAGATCACACTGCGAGGGATTTTCGACGGCACTGACAAGAGCGTGCAGCGTGCTCTCCTGATTGGCCGGGGCCCGGCGTTAGCTCCTCCCTCCGAGGATGGCCCTGAACAATAATGGCGGCGTCGGCGGAGGAGGCGGCTGTTAAGGGTCGACTGTCAGCTCCTGTCATTCCCTTCATCATCACCACGACGATTGTCTGAAGCAGGTAATAAAAGTCGGAGACGAAGCGAACACACACACACGTCGGTACAACTCCAAAGTCTTTCAGTTAAATTAAAATGTGCAACAAAAGAAAGTTGTTTCTCGTCCTCTGGTTAAGCTGAAGTGTGCGCTCCTCGAGAGGGTGGCTTGATGCTAGAGTCGGTTCACAGTATGGCAAGACTCCTTCCTCCTCCTCCTCCTCCTCCTCCTCCTCTTCTTCTTCCTCCTCCTCCCATACCCCATATCTCTCATCCTCACGGGGGTCTCCAGTGTGCAGCTTCTGTGTTACGCAGACGTGCCGGAGCTCTGTGTGGAGGGGAGGGCTTGTGTCGTTCCGGCCTGGACCGGGACCGGAGGCTGGGCGTTGCCCGTCGGGGAGCCGCCGGTCTGGACCTGCGCCTGGAACTGCGCCATCTGCTCGGGGCTGGCCAGGTTCTTGAGCAGGTTGTTCTCCTGCTCCAGCTGAGTGTTGCGCTCGATCAGCTCCTTGATCTGCTCCTTCAGCACCTCCACCTCCTCGCGCACGGCGTACATCAGGTGGCTCTTGACCAGGTCCTGAGGACAGGAAAGAGGGGAAGAGCGAAAGATGGTTAGCTTTATAATTCATCAGATTACTACAACAAAACATACAAACATGCCATTTACTTCCATACGCTTCCTTTTATCCTTAAAGTTAAATCATGCTGAAGTCAGGCGATTAATCTGCAACTATTTTGACAATCGATTGATCGTTTCTGTCATTTTTCAAGCAAAAATACCAAATGTTTGCTGGTTCCAGCTTCTAAAATGTGACGATTTACTGCTTTTCTCTCATTTTTATCATTACAAATTGAATATTTTGGGGTTGGTCAGACAAGACGAGCAATTTGAGGCCGTCACCTCGGGCTCTTGAGGAATTTTGATGGGCATTTTTTCACTATTTTACAAATATATCGGACAGATTGAGAGCGAAGAGGCAGACAAGAAACGTAGGGAGCGAGAGGAGGCGTGACATGCGACAAACGGTTATACGACATGCGCTTCTTTCACTCCATTTTGAAGACTAAATCAAATTCTTATTGATTAATCAAGAGCTGCATGAGTCCAACGTGTCAACCAACAAAAAATTAATGGAAAATATTTTGATAAACGATCATTCGTTTTTCAAGCAAAAGTATCAAACAATCTGTTACAGCTTCTCAAATGTGAGGACTTAGAAAAATTGGGTTGCACATTTTTCACGACAGTCTTTGACATTTGGTAGACTAAATGAGCATCAATTAATAGAGAAATAATCATCGATAATAAAAATAGTTGCAGCCCTGATCACACACACACTCCTTTTAGATTCACATGGACGTCTTGACTTCCTGAACCACCCTTGTTTAACTTCCTTCCTATTTTTATAAACTGTATTTTGGCTCATCCGTGTTTTTATTTACTCTATATATAAATCTGGCGCCACAAGAGACTTCTCTGCAGGAAAAACTGACTCAGAAACATGTGAGAGACTCAGAAACACGCTGTTAGGGGGGAAAAACGTGTGACACAGCAGAGCGCAAAGGCTAATTTTGCACCGTAAATCACATCACGGCACATGCCAGCTGTCAGGAATGCAAACGCAACACGAGTTCCTCAGAAAAAGGTGGATTTTTTTTTAAAAAATACTGCAGCTTTACAGTGCATCCCATGATGATGATGCCTGAGCAGGGTGCTGTGCCAGCCTGCTGAAGGGGGATTTGAGTTTAATAATCTGAGCATCCCCTCCTCTGTGGACCCGCCCCTCCCCCTCCTCCTCCTCCTCCTCCCTGCCCCGGTACGCAGCGAGGGAACAAAATGTTCCTGCACCGGGGTGGGAGGAGCCTATCACCGGCCGAGTTATTTATACCGAGCCGCGGGGAGGCTGCTGCTTGCCTAGCAACACAAAACAGAGAGGGGGAGAGGGCGAGGGACTATGTATATGCATGAGAAACACAGAGAGAGAGAGGATAGCGTGTGAACCTTAGTCTGGCCCACATCAAGTTGCCAACAAGCCGGGGGTCATCTGTCCAAATCGTGACAGAGCAGGAAGCTCCTGTTGCCTCTTAATTCATACACCAAAATTATATTTTCTACGCATGTGCAGCTTTAATTTCTAATAAAACTCTAAGATAAAGAAAAGCGCCATCATGCTTTTCATTCATTCATTCATTCATCGCTCAAAAGCAGCTTTTTGTGCACCCTCATTAACCTGAGATTCACTCTCAATACAGACACAACACTATCCTGCAGATATCATCCAACAGGCAATTAAAACAAGTCAAAATAAAAGCATTAAGAGGGAGATGCAGCTGTATGTGCTTGGGTTACATAACACTGGAGGCAGCACATACATGTAAAGCATGAGAGGGGCCTATTTACAAACACTGAGCACATAATAAGGCTGCATTATACATGATTAAAACACTTACCATTGCTTGTTCTATCTTGTTGTCAATGGCCACCACACTGGCACCGGAGGAGCTGAAAGAGGCAGAAAAATGTGGATTTATTGGTTGATTATGTGGTGAAGCATTGGCTGAATACTGCAGGGTGTGTGTGATGAAAACACGTCTCTCAAAAATAAAGAAAACAAAGCCTGAGGTGTTAAATTGTGAGGCTGTCAGGAGGAAATATAGGAATTCACAAGGTTTAGACAAAGCAAATGGAGGTCGCAGGCTTTGACTTTGATGGCGGAGAATCAATGAGCCGACATTTCGGTTCATTTTAATCCTGAAAACAAATGACAATAAATTACCTATTGTCAACCCGGACTGATGCGCTCTCCTTGCCGAGCACAGAGGACAGAAACGATATCGAGAAATTCCTCAGTTGACAAACGCCAAGATCCATCGCCACAGTATAACATTGGGAATTCATGCTACCCCGTCCATTAAAACCCCCACGGGCGGTACTGCGGCTGTACAAACTGGAAATCCAGCGGTATAAAAGTAGAAAAATAGCGCATTATTGAGGGCAGGACGTCGGGGCTGCTCTCCGGGCGACCGCAGCGCTCGCAGCCGGGACAGAGCACACAAAGACTGAAGCGGCGGGCTGCAGCTCCGCAAACCGCGGCTCCCTCTCTGGATAATGCATGCAGAAAAAAAAACAGCGCCAGCAGCCGCGCGATTGGCCGAGAGGTGAGCTCATTAGCATAATGCATGCGAGGGAACAGCGCCGGATTGGAGGAGAGGTCGCTCAGGGTAATAAATCATGCAACATCTCTCTCTACCTGCTGCACCGTCCTCTATAAAAGCCCGCATCCAACCAAAACACCACATTGTGACATGAAAGAGGGGCTTTTCCACTTTAACACGAGCAAGACAGCCATTTATTTTGCTTTTATCTGTCTCAAAATGCGATATAATGTGCTGTCTTGTCTGGTTTCACGCTCAAATGTGGACTGCAGGTGATGGGAAAACTTGCAAGCTGTTGTGTTAAACAATGTCTCCACCTGTCGGTTGTAACTATTAAAAGGGTCGCACGTACACAAAACAAGATGACTGGCACACACAGGCTTCTTGTAATTTGAGGAAACCTACTGTAATCAACTGCCCACAAGCTGACCCTGTGGTAAAAGCTGACCTCAGCACGGTCCAGCTGTCACTTGTGGAGGTAAATAAACATTTGCACTGAAAGTCTGGTGTTGTGAAGAGAAGAAAAAAGGGTCAGATGGCAGAAACAGTGGAAGCTAAGCTCCTTTGTTCTCTTTAGATCAGTTTGAAATGGGAACACACTGTTCTTCACAGTAAACCAGGACCACCCCTCGATATGTATTAGTGACTCTATCGCTATTTATTTGGGAACTGTCTCAAGTTTTCTGATATTTATGTGACGTGAGCTGAAGACAATTGACAGAAAATGGACAGACAACTATTTACTGATAATTAATTACTTGTTAAAAGTAATTTATCAAACAAAAGTTCAAAACATTTGCTGGTTTCAGCCACTCAAATGTGAGTGTATCATTGTAAATGGAGTATCTTTGAAGTTTGGGACTGTTGGTGAGACAAAACAAGACATCTAAAGGCATTTTCTAAAATATTCTGACATTTTATAGCCTGAATGATCAAAATAATAATTGAAAGATGCCCTCAGTTCCTCGGGTAGTCTATTAGGCTACTTGAGCAATCTGCAAAAAATGACTTATCTGTAAGTTACTAAAATATTTATTATTTTAGTACCTGCTGACATTATTTTCTATCCAAATATCCTGAGGAAAAAAAATGTTCAATTGTGTCATTTTCCAGAGTTTCATAAGAAAATATCAACTAATTCAGCTAAAAACAAGGACATTACATGTGTAAGTTTGTTACAGCAGTATAGTGTAATAAAATGTGAACTGGGATGTTGGAAAATAACAAAGAGGGAACCAGTGCTAACGATTACTTTCCTTATCAATGAATCTGTTTGTTTAAGCGTTTAGTCTGTAAAATGTCAGACAAATGTCTTGTTTTATCTGACCTGCTGTCGAACCCTAAAAGATATTCAAGTTTACAAACATATAAAACAGCAAATCCTCACAAATAAGAGGCTGGAACCAGGGAATGTTTCATGACTGAAATGATTAATTGATTGTTAAAACTTGGCGACCAATTTTCTGTCCATCAACTAATTCATTAATCGACTTATCTTTTCAGCACTAGAAGGAACACAAAAAGTGTAAATACTTCTAAGTAGAGCTGAAACAATTAGTCAATTAATCCATTGACAGAAAATTGAGTCTTTTTTTAAAGCAAAAATGTCAAAAATTAATTGGTTCCAGCATTTCAAACAGGAATATTTGATGGATTTCTTATTTTTCTATGATAGTAAACTGAATATCTTTGAGTTTTAGACTGTTGGTCGGACATAACAAGTGATCGGAAGACTCACTTGTGATGGATATTTTTCAAAAGATTAATCAAATAATCAGGAAAATAATCGTCAGATTAATCGAAATAATTAGGCAGAGTAATCAATAATAAAAATAACAGTTAGTTGCAGCCCTGTTTTAAAGTATTGTGGTAGCTTTGATTGGTCATATCACCTGTCATATTATCATTTAATGAATCACATGCAACTGAAACCCCCATCAAAGACACTTAAATTACACAAAGGCAGATTATCAATTCTTTTTGATTTACTCATGGAGTGTAAACCACTCGAGCAGCTGATCAAATCAATACTTCTCTTCATTTACTTTCGATGGTGTGTAGGTGTGGACTGATGTCGTCACCATGGAAACATACAGTTTAGATAAACAGCACACAAAGAAAAGGAAGTACATTTTAGTGTAAACAAACTGTGGTCAAGATAGAAAGACCGAAACTAAAACTGTGTCTCCTACAATCAGGGTGTGGTTTTAAGACACATTTTAATTTAATCAGTCTGAGCCAACTGACCTCTTACGGCTGCTCATTCACACCTTTCACTGACTTTGACCGGACAAGGGGGCACACGTCAGAGCCTCAACAATAGTGTAAAGCTTGTGGTAAGATCTTTGACTGTACGTCAGGAGCCTCTTTCAGACACCTGCCCTGCTTTAAGCACCTTAGCTGTTATATCAGTCTCTGGCTGGAGTTCAGTTCAGTTCAGCATGTGGGCCGAGTGTGAAAAGGGGAGTTTGGAGATCAGAAAGCTGTCTGAGGAGAAGACAAACACCTCAACCTGCTCGTATCTTTGTGTTTTACTTCCTCTGAGTCTGTTCTTAACTTTGGCTGTACAGTCAAGGGAACTTTGGCGGGATTGAGTGATTTTAGAGAACTGGAAAATAACGTTTGTAGTGACTTCTCACTTCTTGCATAAGCATATTCATATATGCTAAAAAATGTTGGAGACAAATGTTAAACACTAGAGAAAGGGTACAAAACAAAAGCACAGGTTGTTAACTGTAGAAAAAAAATGTGTTTTTGTAGTTTGTAGATTTCATGTTGGACAGGCTGCGCACGTATTGGTTTATTTGGGTCTATTAGTGGCGTGATAACTGAGCAAATATGGGCCGACTGGATCAATTGAGGAACTGGAACATGACGCTTATCTCTGGCAGTTGAGATTGGAGGGAAAAATTCAACGGAAAACAGGCAAGATAGAGTCACTCCTCTTAGTCTGGATGTGGCCACGTTACAGTGAATGAAGCTTTTCATACTCGCACACAGTCGAGCGTAACAACATGCATGTGCAGAGGCAAGAACATTGTGTCCTTGAGCACGTTTATAGCCCTTCAGGGCAGCGGAGCGGGAGTTTGAACATGCTGAGGTGATGCGCCTCGATGCCTCGATGCAGGTAGAGGCGGTTAAGTTAGATCTGAAAACTGCAGGTGTTATGTTTCCTGGATAAATGCTTTCATAACTGCAGGCCCTACTTGGTATTTTTCGCCCTCAACCGCGGATAGACATTCAGTCAGTTGAACGCCACAATCACAACAACAATCAGACAGATACATCAACACAAAGCCCCTTGGCGTCCGCCCTTGTTTGGCTGCAGCAGTGGACTTACTCCCGCTACCGACCCCCCTGACAACGTGACAACACTACAGCCATCGTTACCTCTTCAGATGCTTCTCCAGCTCCCAGAAGAGCAGCTTTAGAGCCATGGCGTCCCTGCCCTGCGCTCCTCCTGCCCCGGCCAGCCCCTTCTCTCTCATTGATGCTCTCAGGCTAAAAACCACACACTCCGACCCCTCACCCGCCCCACCAAAACAAACACAACCACCACTGCACCTCCTCCGTCCTCCTGACCTGCGCCCTCTGGCCCAGACCCCCTGCTCCCCTCAGCTTCACATAGGGGAGCCTGAACAACAATGGAGACCAGGATGGAGCTGTGTGAGGATGGGAGTGTGTGTGCGTACAACGGGAGCGCGCGTCGGTGTGTTAAGTCCTCCTGATTGCCCCCTTTACTAAGCCTGAATCACATATAGACTCTCAGACGATTGGGCGCACGGTGAGGGGAGACAGGAGGGTGGGCTGTAACGTCACTGTATAAGGAGTCATGTCACCTCCCCTTCTGTTGTTATATAAACTGTCAGCAGAGATTAGGGTGATCCGTCCAATAGGATGAGCTACTTTTGACCACACACCCCACTAGCACGCTCACAGACGCCTACAAGCCACTCCCTGCGGTCTGCAGCCTCTCGCTCCTTCACGTCTTTCCTGTTTGTTTCCTGCTACATCCTCTCTGTGATGGTGATCACGGGAGGGGTACCCTACTCTAAACCTCCTTATAGTGAGGAGTGGGTGCATTTGCCTTCAAATTCCCTGAATATAAAAACACCTCCTGCATCCCTCACACCTCCCGCTAAGACTGCACCCCTCCTTAAGTTATCTCAAGGAGAATGTGTATGTTGAACCAGGCATGCCTTCAGCCATCCTGTCACTCCTCATCAGTGGATGCACACTGGACACGCACACATTCACAGTATGGGTCTCCAGTGGAGCATGGCTCACGTGTACCTCCATGTTCACATGACAGTCTGAACAAAGACGATCAAAACAAGGTGGATAGCTAGACGGTAGAGGGAAACAGCTGATGCAGAGGGCACAAAAAACTGCATCAACACCGAATATAGTAAAGCACGAATTGTTGAGCAGAGGAACTGTAGAGAACAAAGGGAGGAGGTAACCCTGGGCGACGATAGCGCGCATTTGTGGGGTCCACAAAATGGCGGCGAAGGGGGGCGCGCAGAGTGAGTTTGTTGGTGGGATTTAGCTCAATGCACGCAGTGAAATTATTAACCTCATTAGGTGAAGGTCACGTCTTCTTTTCTTCCCTTCACTGTATGTGTCACTAATCCAGGAAACAGTCGAGGGCCAGAAACAAGCGGCGAAGTTAGAAAAAACGGGAGATGAAAACTAATAAAATGTGTCCAAAAATGTTATTTTATCCACTTGTAACTAATTCAAAAGTACAATTATTGATTAGTGGCACTTATTATCTCTAACAAAACTATACTGTATATCTGTACATTGTGTACTGGCAGGTTTGGGGTCAGTGTACGCATGCCCACTTGGAACAAAAGGCTCGAAACCCGTCCGAGGGAAGCGTTCACTGATGTGGAGACAGTTGACTTTCAGCCAATCGCCGATGGCACATCAGACTCAGCTCAGCCAATGGCGAGGGACCTTGGACGTCATGACATCACAGATGCAATGCTTTCATTCATTATGTATCCACGTCCGTCCAAAGCTTGTGCATGTGGCATGAGCACAGAGCTGACCCATATATTACCTAATCACTATGTTAAAGCTTAATGTATATCCACACAACACTTTGACTTAGAACGACAGATGTGCTGTAAGAAAAAGTAGAGATAATGCAATAATATTCACCAAGAGAGATAAAGTTTAACACTTAAAAGTCAAATTAAAATTTCTCTTATTGGCCAGGCTAATGTGTTGATGTCCCACCAAGCTATTAGACTTTATTAGTTAGGTAACGAGCTTTCGACCTTGCCAAACTGTGGATAAAACAATTAACTCTCCCTTAAGCCTTTAACAACACGCCAATCCACATGATGGACAGCGTCTTCACCCATCACAACACACTTTCCATTAACTTTATTTATTCCAGTGACTTCACCTTCAAAACAGTCACTGGCTGCACGATTTTGAGCCGATCTGAACTGAGAAGAAAAGGGTGGTGGTGCACATCTTCGCCACACCCTGTGGAGCTTACATAAGGGCGGATGTGTAGCCACAGTGTGGCAGCAGATGATGTGGAGGAATAAAAAGAACAGATGGTGCTTGCATTGCCCACATAGTTAAAAATATAAAGTTTCATAGCAAAACAAGGAGTGAAATATATTTGAGGAAAGTGACACCTCTCTTTAAATCCTGGTTGTTTTAAGCTTTTCGCTTGAGAAGAGGGTTGAAGAAAAGCTTAACTCTGTGCTGTTTGGACTTTTCTGTATATTACAGTAAAACCTCAGGCAATATTTCTAATCTTTGAGATAGAAGCCATAGAAAACTAAACTGGGGCAGCTTAACTGAGGAGGCTTACTTGTAAATTCAGACAGGAAGCACTGTTCCATATTTTAAGAGTGTTTAAGACATATCCTCGTAATATAGCAACTTTATTTAAATCCACACTATCAAGAAGAAGTGGGAGTAAAAGAAAGAGGCTTGTTATAACAAGCAGAGAGAAGATATCTTTAAGCTCCAGTGGCTAGATGTCTAAAAAGTGTAAAATCAATAGAGCCAAGAGCAACTTAAATGCCTTCTTGTGTATTTGCTGTACATACACCCCTTCTACCACAACCCGCCCTTTATCCACGTTCCCTCTCACAAAAGCATCCAGCTGAGTGAAAGTAATGCTTCCGCCTCACTTTATTGTGCGGTCTGAGTGAAAACAGAGCCGGGCTCAACTGGGGGAGCCGTCGCTCAGGCTGCAGTGTGTGGTCCTGGTCCTGAAAGGGATCCAACTCTGCCACAACTGTAAGTTATATGGAAGTATGCAAGGGTTTGATAACAGGGGACGTCGCAAAGCAATTAGGGGAAGTGACGGGGAACACGTAAAAGTAATCTCAACAAAAACCACAACACAACTGGAAGCTATCAGCTCATTTTAAAGACAAAATAGTGCATTAGATTCACTTTTTATATCCCTCCTCAAATAATGTTTCCCTGCTTTTTCATTGCATTCCTCTTTCGCTCTGTGATTCGCCCGCCTTCTTCTGCATCACTTGTCCTCAAGCAGTTGGGAGACATGAGCTTGCGTGCATCCCGTTTGTGTGTTCTTGTACCAGCCGGTGTGTGTGTGTTTGGAAACTGGCGGAATCCGGTTTCGGAGGCTTCGAGCACTGGCATTTACACGGAGGAGAAACCAAGGCCGACAGCTAGATCAACCCCACTGCACACACACACAAAAGGACGCTTCACTTAAGCAGAGGAAGTGTGTTTTTATCTCCCAAATTTAGAAATCAAAAGCCAAAAAAAAAGGACAAGAAAGGAAAGAATTTATGAGCAAGATTTGTTTAAAAGAAAAGGAAACATTACATAATCAACTTTGGACCTGCAGCATGCAGTCATTTTTCTGTTTTCAAGGTATAATTCCTGAGTAGGAGCAGCGTACCAAGGTAGCAATCAACAACGACCTTCTACTTGTTTGCAAACCGGGGATAATCTGCTTTGATCTTTGCCCAAACACAGACGAAACAAAGAGCAGGGCCGCCCCAAAACTCAGCTCTCATGGCATCACAGAGCTCCAGGGCAGCGGCTCTTTGGAGCGTAAGTGAATCGGTCTCTGCCATGCACGCAACGCCTTATATAACAAGCCTCTGTGCCATATGGGCCATGAAAGAGACAGAGGAGAGACAGAGGAAGGAAGGAGCTCCGATATCTATACTAGTTTAGTGACACTGCAGACATGCCTTGTTCTTCTGATGGACGAGGTATTAACTTTCAACAGCCTCGCACATTCCCCAGCCACAATGAAGGGGAGACACATTTAAAGGAGATAAAAATAAAGGAGGGAGTTTTTCGCCTTTTCACATTTAGCGAGGAATGTGGGATGCATAGACATATCAAAAAGATGACGTAAGGAGGAGACGCTTTCATGCAGGTCTATAGAATGACCATAAATAGTGAAAAATACCCTCACAATTTCCAAAAGCCCAACAAATTGCTTATTTTGTCTCACAAATCCAAACATATTCAGTTTACTATCACATAAGACAAAGACAAGCAGCATATCCTCACGATTTATCAGCTAGATTTAGGTAATGTTTGGCAATTTTGCTTTAAAAGTGACTTAATGTAGGCACCCACTAACATACAAAGGAAAGAAATTGAGAAGACAGTGTGCTTGGGTTTTGAATTGGCACAAATACCGTAGATTAAAGGATTACACAAAATCTGGCTAAAAATCAATACAGATATCTCCTCCTGCTTCAATTTCTGTCTACATACCCCACAAACTGGCAAACAGGCTCTTCATACGTATATCTGTAGTTGTAAAACCTTTGTGTGCACACACGTAAATAATTTCTGGCTCCGTGTGACAAATTTCACACTCAAAATTGGGATTCAACAGCCCCCCTACTCTCACTCTAATCCATGTGTTAAAATAAACATTATACAATCCAATATTACGCAACCTTACGACACACTGACAACATTAAAACGTCACAGGAAGTTGTGCTACCGACCTCCAGTCACATGGACCTGCACAGTGTTTTTTATTAAGGTTTGAGGGCCCACTGTCAATGTAAACAGAGCTAGAAAGCTCACTGTCAGCGCATTAATAGTAAGGATCTTCTCAGCAGCGGTTGGGAAACTTTGCTCGAGGCTTCACGCGGTGATGTGAATGTGTTTTAACAGTAGGAAGGGTCGAGGCCGTGACACAAAACAAACAGAACTGGCTTTACGCAGAATTATTACTATTTCTCTCTACCATGAAGCCTGCTCATTACCAGGAAATGTCACTTTCAGGGGGGAATAAATATTGTTCGCTGACAGGTAGTGGAGTGGTCATGTTACGGTGGATGAGTTTGAAATGTTCCCTCAAAAAAAGTCGGACAAAAACACATAAAACTGGAAAGGAGAGGCTTTCCATGAGAGGTAAACTGAGCAGAAGGTGTACAATTATGATTACGGAGACTATATCTGCCTTGCTGAAGAGTCCTTGAGCAAGACACAATCCCTGTCTGCTTTATGGGTGATGTCCCTTTGCTGAAACTGACCTATGACCTCTGAGAAAGAGACATTCAACAAAGCTTCACATTACAGTACTTTCCATCTAGTCTCCCAGGTCCGAGCGTGATACACGTCTGGAGACAACGTGCTCCACCAGATACTTTTAAGTCTATTTGGATATTTTACATTTAAAGTTTTGTTTCCACCAGCTTTCACTCATCTCAAACTGCAGCAGTAGGGTTCAACCTTGTTTATTTAAAAAACAAAAAAAACACAGGCACTGGTTAACAAGCGTAATGCTTATCGAAAACCAAGTATCATTCTCTGGTCTCTCAGGTCATTTCATTGAAAGGAAACATTTAAAAAGCTGAAATTTTAGTATCAAAAATAAAAAACAATTTGCTCTAATCTCTTAATTTTGAAGGCCAAATAGTGCTGGCTGTGGTATGACGGAAATTTGAAGTGGCAGTGGCAGCATTTTTCCGCTTTCTACCCAAGCTTTATGCTAATCATTTGAAATTATAGTGAGAGTAACTTTAATTCACTCGTGGCAGGTTACATTTGCCTCTCCATGTGAGAAAAAAATTCTCAGCAGCATATTCTCCTCTTGCATTAAGCTCAGCTGGATACTTTGAGGTATTTCACCACCGAAGGTTCAATTATAGGATCTGAAATATCACATTTCTCTCCTGTTACGAGCAACTGTACTGTCTGTTCCTCTGTGAGAAGAGCCAGAGGGTGACGTTTTGTAAAAGGGAAATGACAGAGAGAAAGAAAATAACAGTATAGGTGAGAGAAGAGTGATCGTGGCACAACCAGTTAAAACCAGAAATGTCGCCTCTCCTCTTTGCTCATGTTTTTCCCCTCGGTGTAAAAGCCTGAAGGGAAAAAGCAGCTCTACATCAATAAAAACACAAACCATTTCACACACATGTACACACCATCCTGACGGGAGAGCTCATAAAACACACTCCAACTGAGAAAAGCAGACACGAGCATGGACACATATCACATCCTCTCTGGCCTGTGACTTTGTTCAAGAATCTGCAGCTCTGCACGAAGGCACACGGCGAGCACACGTGACACCCATATACTTTGCTCTGCACCACCCCACCCCACCAAACCCCACCCATGTTGCCTAAAACTGAATCTGTCAAGAGCCGGATGATGTTCTGATCTGGCTGCATTAAGACCTTCACACACATCAAGATGCACTTCCAGAGACGACAGCGAAGCCCTTCCAGCGTTATCTCAACTTGGACTCAAACATTATGGTGTCTGAACACGTGATGCATAAATAAATAAAGAAGTCACACCACTAACAGGCAAAACAAAGACTCTAAAACAAACAGGGCTGCAACTAACGATTATTTTCATTATCGATTAATCTGTTGATCATTTTCTTGATTAATCGATCATTTGTTTAGCACATAAAATGTCAGAAAATGGAAAAAATGTTGATCACTGTTTCCCAGAGCCCAAGGTGACGTCCTCAAATGTTTTGTTTTGTCCACAACCCAAAGAAACTCAGTTTACTGTCATAGAGGACAAAAGAAACCAGAAAATATTCACATTTGAGAAGCTGAAATCAGAGAATTTGGACATTTTTTCTTAAAAAATGAATCAAAACGATTAACCGATTATCAAAATAGTTGGTGATTAATTTAATAGTTGACAACTAATCGATTAATCGACTAATCATTGCAGCTCTAAAAACAAACTCTCTAAGATCAAATAATCTCACCGAGATTTTCTCAATTAATATATTCATCATTTGTTCTACAAAATGTCTAAAATTACATACCTGAAGTCCAACATGACATTTTCAAATTGCTTTTTTTGTGTCCAACACCAAATATACTCAGTTTACTATCACATATGACACAGGAAAGCAGCACAACCTCACGACTGAGGAGCTGGAATAAAGGAATATTTAATATTTTTGCTGGAAAAAAATAACATAATCGAGTAATCAAATATTAAAATAGTTTCAGATTACTATTCTGTTGATGGGCTAATTGATTAAACAATTATTAGAAGAATATATGATTTGGTACAAATTGATTGCAATACAATCGGAACTACTGTAGAGAGCCACAGATTAAATATATCAACATAGCAGCTGTGCACTTTGTGTGTTTTCAGAATGAGACACTGATAAAATCCCTTGTATAAATACACAAAAACATCACATGGTCTGATAAATCAATGTCACTATTGTCTAGAAATTGCCAAAGAAACTTTATACAAAATGTTTTGCAATAAGACAAAAAAAAAGGGCCTCCCGAATAAGCTTTTTTGCCTAATAGTCAGACTCATTTATCAGTCATTCAGACAGGCCGATATAAACTTGGGTCCATGGGAGGAGTGAATCAGTCCATCCCTAAAAATAAGCACACGTACTGTGTCACAAACCCTGCCAAAGGATATATTGTATCAATCACTGCACCACTGAGACCTTCTGCAGCAATTTCTGACTGTAAGCAGAAGGGTCTAGATCTAAAACCACTCATTGCTTGTGATTCATACATTGCGTGCAGGAGGGACTTTTCCACTTAGCTGCAAGGCACATTTTAGGTCACTGATTCTCAAAGCAGGCTATGGTTATATAAACAACTGTTGAGCAGGCAGGAAGGACTTATGGAGCCAGACTGCCACCTTGTGGGGTAAAAGCAGTACAACAACGTGGGAGAGAAGAACGACAGTACAGTTAATGCCTCTGGTGAAGCATGATTCGATGCCACATCGCATTAACGGACAACGACTTAACAGCCTTCAGGTGTGATTTATTGTTCTTGACATCCAGAAGATGCCGCCCTGACCGCCAATTCAAACACCCACCCAGCAGGAATAACACTGCAATAAAACAGGAAACTACTGTATGCGTTTCAGCCAGTCTACAATTTACAGAACTACAAATAGTGTGAACAGGGAAGCAAAACCTCGACACTGGACTATCATATACTGCACGCATGACGTACTCAAAGACAGTACATTAGAGAGTTCCCATATAAGCACATCTGTTATAAATACCCGGGGTTTACAGTGATGAGTATTATGCTGGTGTCAGATTAAAATAAAAAGCAGATGTGCCTGCAGAGAAGTCTCTTAACTTAAAATACTTTATAAGAACTTTAAATGAAATAATAGGAAATTTAAGATTAATTTTCGGACAAAACATGCAGCAGGTTTTCAGTCATTGGTTGCATGAGTAGGGGGTGTTTATTTGTTGAGAGGATCCAAGTTACATATACTTTTCCATGCATTAAACTCCACGTTTAACTCCTTAAAATCTTGTTTTTTCCCCTTAGTTTTCTTTCAAATTAATTTTATTCCCATTCCCCAGTGGGATCTGTCTTTAAAATAAAGTTTTGTTTGTTTGTTTGGTCAAAACAACATGGGTTTATAAAGACTGAAGCAGAAGTGGGTCCAACACAGTTTAAGAGGTTATTGAAAGACTTTTCATTTATGAAAAATATGGGCTTTTAACAGGTATACGAGAGTCAGCACAGAAGAAGGCATTAAGTTGAATTTGTTGGCCATCAAATCTGCTATTGAAGAAAGACCTGATATTTGTAAAAATGCAGACATTTGACCCGCACATAAACCTACAAAGTATCACTGAGCAAACCTTGATTTATACACCCTGATTACAAGTTTGATCCTTGAATTTAAATAAACTTTTAAATCTCATGTAAAAAAAAAACGTAAAGTGAATTTTGTACAGTTTAGTTTCTTCCAGGGGAAATACAATATAGTGCACTGAGGGTTAAGTTTTACACTTTAAGCGGATGTGTGTTAGTATATTCTTGTCTTTGCCGTGTTTCTTTAGTCATTTGAACATGTATAAACAGCACCTAACATACACCTAACATTCTTATCTTGGGTTGTGTTCATGAGAGCAATGATTCACAAATATGTTTGTTGTTCGGCATGACTCACTACAATCCTAACGTTTCCTTTTGGGGATCCTTAAAGAAGCTAGTATTTTCTTGGAATAATGCATCCTAACTCTACTCTATTTTTGACAGCAGCTTCAGGCATTTGTCCATATTTGGTGTTAGCCTTCGGGACTCCCTCTACCTCGTAAAAGCTCCGTTTTGGATGGCGACCCAATTAAAAATAGGTGTGTCAGTATCAAAAACATAAATCATGAGTCAAAGCCAGTATAACTACAGTGCTTGACAGGCGGCTTATTATCACTAAAACATAAGAAAGATTAACAGAGCCTCATAAAAACAGAACAGCTGCCAGTCACATACTGACATCAAACACAGCTCTGAAGGAGCCAAATTGTTGAATGACCCCTAATATGTGAACTTAGAGGACAGCAGCGTACAGAAAGACAAACAAGCCTCAGAAAAATGTGATTCAAAGTGCTGAGAAATTACTCACAAACCAAACTGACGTGTTATTCTTCAAATTTTTAGCACGTGCTATAGTGACAAACTCTTATCTCAACGCAAACAAAACAGAAACCAAACAAAAAGAAGCTCTAATCTGTAATCTGTGAGGGTGGAGACTGATGCTGGGAAGTCATAAAATGATTGTTAAAGCTTTTAAAAACAGTATCTACATATTAGAAGTGTTAAAGCAGCTCACAATCAGAAAAAAGTCAAGCAAATTGTCACTATAGTTAGTCTCTATTAGAACAAGGCTCTTTTAATAGCCGAATGTGCTTTGCCAGGCACAACAAAAGGAGTCTCTTACATCCGCCTTTGGCATACCTGTCGATTGATCGATGATTATCACTTTGTTTTCAAGCTGTAAACTCCGTGTTTAAACTGACTGTGCCTCAACTGCTGCTGAACACATGTTGACTTCATTTAAAACAGCAGCAAAACACTGAAAACACTTTAAAATTTAAGGCTGCTAACACAAAACTGTTGGGAAATGGCATGTGCAAGTTTTATGGAGCAACTAATCACTAAAGACTGCACCTCTAACTTTTATGGCTCCAACTGATGAGATCATACTGATGAATTGCCCTATAAAAGGCACTAAATGTGTTAAGACACTTACTACTGTATGGTGTTTTTCAACAAATGAGCATGTATTTACACACTCAACACCTGGGCAAAGGGAATATTTTTAAATCCTTGTGGTAAAATGTGTTGACTGAAGAATAGAAAATTATTCTGGCATCAGTATTCAATATACTCGTGCACACATAAGTATTCATAAGGTATAATTTTGGTTTAGGCTAATTTCCAAAGCACACTGTACTGAAGAAATACACTGACTGTGCAGTCTCACCCGTGTTGCTTTGTGATATTATTATACTTTGCTTAAGTGGTGAAACAGCTCTACAGTGAATATAATTCAGTTTAAAGGGGACTATTTTATACAGTGTTTGTGAGGCTGTAAGCAATGCTATATTCATTCTCTGCAACCTGCATGCAAAGTCATGTTGTTGGAAAAAGAAAAAGGCGTGTGGACAGGACAGATACGACAGGTGTAACGTTTACTGGAAGTGTGTGTGTGTGTGTGTGTGTGTGTGTGTGTGTGTTTCCCCTCGAGTGTGAACCGATGCTGGCAGCCATCCATAAGTCAAATTATACCAGCACCGACCTGCAGGCTGAAATTCCACCCGGGGAGGCACGAGGACCCGATGAAAGCCCTGATTAATACCACTGTCGTTACAGCGCTCTCGCTGACATCAACCTCTCTGACAGATATACACACAGACAAGCAGTGAGCAGGTGAAAAGAAACAAGCAGAATCCTGCAAAACACTGACACACCCTCTCACATCCCTGTTTGACCACATGACACAGCTGAGCTAGATCAGGTGTTTTCAAAGTCACAGCAGCTGCAACATAAGGTTTTTAAAGAGCCGAGCTAGACTCTGACAACAGGTAGTCACGACTGAAATTGACAATCAACAACCATCCTGGGCAACTAGTTGCTGTTCAAGTTACTTAAAGACAAAAATAAAAGCAATTTGTCCCCAGTCACTGTCTTCATTTCAGAGTTGCACACACTACGTCTGTCATTTATTAGAGTTGATTAATCGACTGCCAGAAAATGAGTCATTTTAATAATCGAATAATCATTTAAGTCATTTTTCAAAGCAAAAATCACTAAAATTCTCCGGTATCAGTTTCTCCAATGTCTCAGATTTTCTGCTTTCCTGTGTTTTATATCACTGTGAACTGAATATCTGAAGACGTCACCTTGCACTTTTTAAACATTGTTTAGACAAAATGATTAATCAAAAAAATAACTGTTAGTTGCAGCACTAGCCCAAATATTGTACTGTAAACAAAACACTTTGCTTCAATCTGTGACAAAAGCATTCAAAGTTGGTGTAGAAAAAACAATAATGCTTCTGCAGTGGCCTTCTCGCTGTTGTTCTTTATGAACTGTGGGTTCTGCCTCTGTTTACCTTCTCATACACACTGTGCTCATTTCACTCTGCTCTCGCTCACCCTCATTAGTAAACACAGGTGTAAATGTCTGATGGAAAAACCTGCAGACTTCACCATGGCACCCGACTGGATACTATTAGCTTGGAGGAAACACGGCATGTATGCAGGGAAAGGAGAGGGATATTTTAAGAGTTAAAAGAGAAGAATATACTAGTGTGTAGAAGAAAAGGGTAGAGAGGAATAGTTTGGACAGCTGACATGATGCATGGAGGACTGCAAAAGGAGGGAAAGAAAGAGAGGGTGACAAAGGGAGATAAACAAAGAATGGGAGACACAAAGAAAGCAGAGACAGTAAAAGAGAGACAGATCGCAGCATGACATGACCATGACTATAAACAAAGCACACACACACACACTTAGACTGTCTGCAGGACAGTGGCCGATTCATGACAAGAAAACGGGCCGACAAACGGACGGAAACACACTTGCAGAGAAGGCATGCAGACCATGCGAAACACACACACACACAGAGTCATGATGGGCTGCTGACAAAAGCCTCCACACAGTAAACAGTCCTGCTCTGTCTGCAGCTAAATATGACTAAGACTACGTCAACATCAAACCAGCAGTTATTGCACCCTCCGTCTCTCCGATCCTCGAGTTCAGACACAGCCTGAACAGCTGAAAATACATAAACGGTTAGCTTCAGCTCACCGATCACCTGCTGTGCTGATAATTGAATTAGAAGTATGTTTACTGGTTCGCTCAGCAACTGCTGTTTTAAACGTCAAACTACTCTGAAGTCTTTATTTTTCTCATAATTTGGGAGAAAACTTTTTAGACAGTTTGCAGCTAAATAAAAGCCACAATACTCAAGAATATATTTTCTATTGCAGTTATGGGTGAGGCTGACAGTCAAACTCCCTCCATACCCTGCAGGCATTATTGTTGTACTCACAACATGAATCTCCTGCTAAACCAGAACACAGGACAGTACAGTGGTAACACTAGACTGCTGCCACAACAGTGCTCTATTTCTCTGCAGCGAGAGTTTATCAGATTTATGCAACACAACTCCTCATCAGGCCCCTTACAGTCTCTAACACACAGACTCTGAAAGACTAACATCGTCAAATGGGGCATGAGAGGCTTTTTCCAGGGCATCGACTCTATTTAGATCAACCTTTGCGTTTTTAGAAACTACCTGCAGCTGCAATAACCACTTTTGAGCAGCAAAACTAACAGGAACATAGGATTGAGTAATTGTACACATAAATAAACCATCGCACAGATCCCTCGGGGTGGTACAAATCAACAGATCCAGTGTCTAATAAAAGACTGAACCTAAGGGGAGATTGGGGGAAAGGGAGGCGCACAGGCTGAATGAGACAGGACGGAGAGCGTGAGGCAGTATGTAGCCTTTCTGACACAAAGAGTCCTGAGCTAATGGAGGTGGAGGTGTGATAGTAGGGGGTCGACGAGGGCAGAGCATCTGCTGAGTCACCGAGGGAGCTGGTGACTCAGCAGCTCCACCACTTCTATTCCAGCCACTGATATTTTTACAACAGCAATGTCCAGTGAGCTGTTCAACAACTGCCTCCTGAAGGCCGACAGAGTGAGCTCGGGGGACAGGGGAGCAAGCGAACGTGACACTGGACTTGTAGATCTGAATGAAACAGTTGCAGGATGCTGTTACACGCAGAGATACAGTTACTGTTTCAATATTACTGCAAAAGAAAGCAGTTGTGATGAAATGTTACTTTAAAAACCTTCATGTACAAAACAGTTTACATTAGAATAAATAACTGGCAGCACAGGCTGTCCATCCTCACCTGTCTTCCTCTCCTTCCGCATGCTGAGTCCTGAGGCCTGCAGCAGCAGCGGCCATGAAGGCGCTGGCCTCAGCTGACATCCCCATGTGGGCCAGTGTTCCAGCAGCCTCTGCAGCCCCCTCTCCACCTGCTGCCACCCCAAACCTGGGCAGACCCAGCAGGCCTTGGTGCTGGAACAGCAGCTTCTGGGCGTCCTCCAGGTGGGACGTTTTTATGGAGCTCCCTCCTCCAGGGACCTGGGCGAAGGTCGCGCCCGGGGTGAGGAGAGGCTGGAGGACAGCAGTCAGAGGCATGTAGGGGGTCCCATGGGTGGCTGGGACTGAGGCTGAGGGGGGCTGGACTTGTGGCTGTTGGTGAGGTTGAGCTGGGAGCGTCTGTGGTTGTCCTGCAAAAGTTGCCTGGGCAGGTGGAGCTACCTGGCCTTGATGGGGCAGCTGCTGAGTAATGCTGACCGACTGCTGTGCCGTGACACCTGGACCTGGTGTTATAGAGATCCCTGTTGTGACATGCGGCAGTGGAGGCTGGACCTGGGTCTGGAAGGGAGCAGTGGGTTGGATAAAGTCAGGCTGTCGGACACTTCCGGGAGCCATGACCCCTGCATGGAGCTGAGGCGCAGGGTAACCTCCCTGGGGTTGAGCCTGGTGGGGATCCACAGCGTAGGGCAACTGCTGGGGTATTACAGAGGGAGGCTGAGTTCCACCAGCCTGGTGTGTTGCTGTAGGGAGAGTGAGAGGAGCCACTGGTTTCTGCATGTGAGCCCCACCAACAACCTCCTGGGGTGAAACATAGGTCAGAGGAGTGGTTTGGGCCAGTCCCTGTGGTGGGCTCTGCATGGCTTGTGGACTAGTGAAGTCCTGGCTCGGCTGCTGATAGGGCTGCAGCGTGTGAGGTGGCTGTACAGCAGGTATGCCCTGACTAATCCCAGTGTTACCCGCCTCAGTCTCTACAGCCACCTCTGCACCCTTTGGTGCCTCTGCTGGAGTCGCATGAGGAACCTCCTTTTCATAATACTCTGTACATGTCCATCTTCCTTTGCGGAACGGCTCAGAGTTAGTGTCTAGTTTGACCACCCGAAAACGAGAGCCTGTAGCTGTCTGGGTTTGGGTGTGCTGGGTTTGAGTGTTGGGAGCAGCAGCAGCAGCAGACGGGCCTGTTCCTCCTCCAACAGGAGCTACTTGCCCACTCCCGCTAGTGTTGTCAAAACCTGCAGCCCCAGAAGGAGGAGCCGCAGCGGCAGTGACAGCTGGCACATTGGAAATGTTCACACTACCCGGATCAGAGGCCATCCCACCAACAATAGGGGCTAATGGCTGAGCTGTCCCACCTGCAGGTTTAGTGTTATCCAACACCGGTGGCCTCTGGGTCTGGCTAGGCCCAGCTTTGGAACCCATAGCTGGGCTGGAGCTAGCCAAGGGAGCAACGGGAAGAGCTGGCAATGAGGGTTCACCTCCTCCCAAGCTATCAGAGTGATGATGGTGGGTCTGGCTGTGTTGCTGCGGATAATAATGTTGATGCATGGTCCCATTCACCATGGAGGTGTGCTGCTGAGACCCCTGAGGGATGGAATGAGGGTGAAGTGGCTCATTGGGCGACACAAGCCCAGGTGTGTCGACCCCATGGAGGCTGTTCAAGGTCTCATCAGAGGAGCTCCTCTCCGGCACACCTGTATCCGTGGCCCTGGACACGGAAACATCCAGCATATCAGAGGAGGAGAGGTCCTCTGTGTGGGACTCATCCATATCATCATAGCTCTCAGTGTCATCCGCCAAACTGTTGTTGCCGCTCACATTGATCTGAGCTGAGGTGACACTTGTTATCTGGAAGCCACTCTTCTTCTTCACCTGAGCTCCAGCCGCTTGGGACAGAGGCTGGTGGTGGAGTCCGGGAGAAGATGATCCAGCCTGGGTTGGATTGTCATCACCCGCGTTGACTCCACTGCCACCGGCTGCGGAGGAGGCACCGCTGCTACCTCTCCTGTAGTGATAGGCCGTTTTCCTGCTCCCGGTCCCAGGCGGGTCTCCAGAGAAGTCCTGGTGGTGCATCTTCACCGTGAAGGAGTTACTAAAGGCCAAGAAGTGGCTAACACAGATGCTAGCTAGCTGGGTCAGCTGCAGTACCGCGATACTAACGAGCCATAAGTGAGAAGTCAGATGATTTATGTCCTTTAAAAATCAAGTTCAAGCCTCCGGGCTAGCTTATAGGCGATGTTCCTCTTCTTAACACAGGTACTGACCCAACTTCAAACTGATAAAAACACTGTATTTAACGAAGCAAATAAAATAAACAAAGAATGCGAAATTCAGCTAGCCGTTGGTTAGCTTAAAGCTGTGTTGGGTCGTAGCGATTAGCCACTCTCTTCTACAACTTAAGTGTACATTTTCACTTCTAATTATGATTATTTTTGCGGATATTAGTGTCACACAGAAATAAGTCTAGTCCTGGATAGTTGGTGCACTCAGGTGGTCTTCAAAGTGAATGTGGGAGCTTCTTAGCTGGCCGGTGTGTGTCGCAGGAAAACAGCCGTCGCATCCATTCCTCTCCCGGACGTCGAGTCTCCTTTTTCCCCGACACAAAAACGAGCCAGGCGAAAACTAAACTCCCTCTGTGGTCAGCAGACAACCGTGTCTGAATAATATCCTTCTTTGTAGTGGTAAAAAGTGCTCGCTAAGTCCATCTCTGGGTGTCTTTCCGAGCCCGTGTTTGCTGTATCATTGCCGGGTGAGCAGCAGCAGCTAACGGGCTGTCAGTCTCAGAGGAGGGAGGAGGAATGCAAACACTGCGACTGCGCATGCGCGTCTCTACCCATATCGTCAGGCTGGTGCGACGTTCAGGCTCAACTGTTAAGTCGGAATGTACAAAATCCTGGTATTCAAGTACGTCTTGTGGACGTCTTTTTATTCAGATTTAATCGTTTTTCTAAGCTGAACCCATTATTTTAACAATTTACAATTATATAATTATATAATTATATTACAAAGTAAAGTTTTACTAAGTATTTAAGGCTTGAACCAAATGTCCTTGGTCTGAATGTCCGTTTTACAATATTTACCAAGCAAGTGAAAGCAGCATTTTGCTCAGGGTTGTGTTTGTTTATTTTCTTGGACCCCACTGTTTGGGAAGTGCTACTGTAAGCAAGCTGAATAAACTAAATAGTATTGATGAATGTCTTTGAAGCTGCTCTAAGCGTAGGTATCTTCCTTGTTTGTTTGCTCATTGTTGGTTAATATATAAAAACCAAACTTTTATCTAATATTTGCACCTATACACTTGAAATATAGACTAAAGTAAGACTGATTTTCCTCAGTATACTGCATTTTAGAAAAGTTTCAACCCCTATTTTCTGTATTCAAATAACCTTTTGACTGACAGGATAACAAGCTAATCATTGCTGACAGCATGTCATGCAAAACAAGTCCTGACACAAAGATAACGTTGAACCATCTCCTCATATACAGTAGGCCCAGCTTGGTCTGCCTGTTGGGTATAATTCATTCAAACCCCCTATACACATCTACATCACTTAAACTTTGTTTGGGGATTTTGATCTACCTGTCTGTTTTTGTGCCTGCCTTCTGGCGACAAATTCTCATATTAAACAACAGCAGGTATGACTGCTGGAATGAAGGGGAAGAAAAATCAAAGAGTGGAGACACGCCTGTCAGGGCACTTCCAACATGTCAGCATCCCGGCTATTCATAAACACATCACATGCACCTGTAGGGGAGGGCGGGCTATGGGAAAGTTCCACTCTGAAGTCTGATTCCAAAGGTTGCGTAATGTTGAAACCACAGAAAGTAAACAGAGAGATGTAAGCCATGCTTTCTGTAAACGTTCAACCTGAATGTCAAGACTGTTCCTGGACAGCCGCAGCTTCTACTGATAAGGAGTTTAAACAGTGTTTACCTGGAATTGACACAGATCTACTTCAGTTTAAAATTAAATCATATGTATAAAAAGCTCAAAAACACACAGGACATTTTCTTCTTGACCAATGGTGATTTAATATGACGTGGAGAAAATAACCTACATAATACTACAGCAAAAATATAACAAGGATTTTTGAGGATCATTTTATCGTTGTTCATACAAACAGGGTGTTGAAAGAGGTGTTGACTGAAGTTTGATGTCATTTGTGAGGCCAAAGTTTGTGGTGGGTTAGTTATTACATTATATGGTGACTTCCTGTTATTTTACCCACAAACTAATAAACAAAATAACACACCACATTTAACAGTTCAAGACGCTTTACCATGACCAATCACAGTGGATGAGTATTAACAGTATGAGAGTAATAACTGCAGGTCTATGCAGGAATATCAGAGTGATCCCACAGAAGAAAACAAAAACAACACAAGGTACAATGATCTCTTTATAAACTCAGTAGTCACTCTGTTCCTTAATAAACCCTCATTTTCATAACCGTTTCTTACAACACAGGAGGGAAATGTTGTTTTGCATCAGTTTCAGCGTGTTCCTCAAATTCTGATTACTTCTTCAGTGCTGTTTTTGATGTTAAACATGCTTAAGATTTAGACAAATATGGATTTTAAATAATATACATTCAGTAGTTAGCATGTAATCAATATCAAAACACAAGAATAAATTAGATACAAAATGAAATAAATAAAAATAACCCCACAGATCCGCTGTAATTTTCTGATGTCACGTTCGTAGAAGTGGTTTTTAAAGGTTGCAGAGCACACACTGTATGGTGACATTTTACTTGTGGCAAATGTCCAGAGCCAGAATATTGTTAGGAATTTCCTTTTACACAGAACAGGGACTGTAGATTTTGTCCTACATCACTTATGTTGAAAGCGTGTAAGAAGGATCTCTTAACGTTAATGTTTAATTTTCATATGGCCACCTGACTACTGTACTAAGACAGAACTGCAAAGACGTGAACCTGTCATTTAAACCTGCAATAAAATATTATTTGGACCACTTGGGGGCAGCAGAAACAAGTTGTGACATCTTATCACCTTTAAATTTGATGTGTCTAATTAGCAAACAGTGACATTATCATTCATTTGGAGACGTGTTTCCACCTGATGAATCTAAGTCCAATATTTATTCACTTTTAGGTCCTTTTTAATCTCCACCAACTCCTGAGGGAAATATCTGTCTCTTTAGCTGCTAAATGCTCCACTATGTTCAGCAGCGGGTCTAACTGTCTCTGCCTGCTGTTTGGTGCTGAGCAGGTAGTCTACAGTGGGTTTTTAGAGCTTTTTTGTTAAAAACATCTGCCTGCTGTGGCTGAAAATGACAGTATGAGAGCGGTGAGAGTGAACCAAAACAGCAAAGTTGTGGGTTGGACAGCGAAACAATGAGCTGAAACTCACTATAAAGCTCCATAAACCCAAGGGGAGCTGCATGTTCAGGTGATAATTCTCTGTTGGTTTATCACTATGAGCAACCCCTTTCACATTGTCACATTGTTATTATAAAATATTAGTTATAGCCTCTTTAAGTGATTAAGAAGATAGAGGAACTTTTTTTTTCTATTTACTGTTCAGTTGCATTGAAAATGTAATTTTTTTTCTCAATAGTGTGTACTTAAGATGATTTCACTGCCCATAAAGTAATTCATTCTAGTTAAAAAATATGCCTAATAACTGGAAATAACACTCAAAATCATCTGTGTTCATATCATTATTTTATAATCCACCATGTCATTTCATTTCAGGTATAGTGTTGTATTATTTTCCAGATGTCACTTGGGCTTTTTGTTCTCTGTGGCCACTGAAAACCTCTCTGCCTACACTTCAGAAGGGCAGAGTCAAGGTGTGTTTCCAAATCCTGGAGCTACCCAGGATGTTGCCTTGTCTTCAGGCCACAGTGGTAGAGAGACTTTAGGAAAGCCGGGTTCTCTGACACCAGTTAATTGGCACTGTGTGTGTGGTTGGCTGTAACACAGGAAAAAATTCTTTAAATGTTTTCCCTTCACAGAAAATAGTGCAGACATTTTCCCCGGGATGCAATTTATTATCGTGGACACGTCTGATCGTCTGGTTCATGTCTCAATTGTGACATTATTTACATTTTCTCTGAGCAGGGTCTAACACGTGAACATCAGCAGAAGCCTTATTATGGAAACAGAGATATGACATTTAAGACCCACATTAATTATGTGATTTGTCAAAGAGGAGAAACAGTGACAGACTTCCCAATTCTTAAAGTGATACTCCACCTGAAATCTATTTTGGGTATCAAAGTCTCACCAAAAGTGGGCTTAAAATGTGGCTCTGCAGATAATTTCAAGCAAAACTATCTATTTAAATACATGCCCTGTGTGATGCACCAACTACTACTACCTATTGCACGAACAAGGCCCAAATAAAAATCCATAAAATGGATTATCCTTCAGATTCCTATGTTTCTGCCCCTTGTTTGTTTCACCGTTTCTCTGTATATGTGATGCCCTTAGCTCGGAAAAGCACGTAGGTCTCAATAAACCTCTCTGAGAGCTCCGGAGAAACCAACTAAGCAAGTAGATTTTGTACATTTTAAGTCTTTGGAGACAAACTGCATCATGATCAAGGTCCATCAGCAAGGAAATGCAACAAAAGTGAAACAGAGAGCCGAGAGAAACTAGAAAGTAAAGCCGTCTCAGTGTCCCTGGATGGGAACAACTAGCCAGTACAGTTTGTGTATCTGACTGGGTACAGGGGGCACAAACCTCATGCCCTGTGTGAGGCTCAAAGTCACGACCTTCAGATTAGTAGATGGATACACTGCCTACTGCGTCAACAAAGCACAAAACACACACACATAATGCACATAGCCGTGAATGTCCACAAGGGTTTGCATGAACCACAATTTGCCATCTGCCCATGAACACACATCACATGCAAGCTGGGAGCATAAAGTCTGCTGTGTACCGGAAACCCACTCACACAGACTAACATCTTAATTTCAACTCAATCCACCTTTTAGGATGAAAAAGATCAGTTGTGAGGACCCTCCTGCACAGAGCAGAACAACTTATGAGTGAAGAGGAGGACAGAGAAAGGAAGGTGTAGCATGCCTGAGGGGCAGTTAGGGCCAATGGATGGAAAGAATGAAAAATGAAAATCCCCAGCCAGCTTAACACAGCTTGTGTGTTTGGGTTGGAAAAATGTCACAGCAACACCAGTGTGTCACTGACGGGGTACTTTTAGTTGTATTTCGATTAAAGATGTCTATAACTCAGCACTCAGGGCCAACAGGTACAAAGAGTGAACAATGAAAATCCAATCCAAACCAAGCCGTTACACTTACTGGAGTGTTTCAATATTTGCCCTCCATCCCTTTCCCCGTTGCTCCATCGAAAGTGCCCTTAGATCGAAAAGGCAGGACATAAATTTAATTAGTCTCTTCTTGATTCTGGTGTGGTGTCTGAGTTAGAAAAATGTCTCAACTCCAGCATCTTCTGACATGTGTCTCCAGGTAGTTACTGCAAGTGGTACTTCTGGTAAAATTGTTTTGTTTGCTAAAGTATTATTTCTGGCGGAGCTTCTAGACTTTAAGGAAGGTGACAATAAGTGTGTTTACATGGACATGAGTATCCCAGTTAGGACTGGATTTTTGAAGTATCCCGTTTTTGTATACTTTTGGACATATAAACATTATATCCCATTTTCAGACACCTGGATAAGACCTTATGCCAGTTTTGTAAAACCCGAATATGCCAGCTGGAGCACTCAGAAAGAATCCAGGATGCTATTGCATGTATACATCTTATCCAGGTTTCCGACTGCTGCCAACTACTTGTGCGCGCGTGGCTTCAGCCAAGTGACGTAACAGAAACACAAACAAGGGCAGCAGCAAAAAACAGAGTTTCACCTTTCAGTAATGAAGGAGTTATACTTGATGGTTTAGATGGGAAAAAAGCGAAGCCATACATGTACACAACCCCTTCATCATCGTAACATCTCTGCTGGTACACACTACACACCTGTAACTCCATTTTTTCCAGGCGAACTCGTATTAAAACACCTGCCCCGTGTGAGGCTCGAACTCACGACCTTCAGATTATGAGACTGACGCGCTGCCTACTGCGCCAACGAGGCCCAATTTACAGCCAAAATGGATGGTTTTTCAAACTTGTGTGTTTGAGTTGGAAAAATGTCTCGGCAACACCAGTCTGACACTGATGGGGTATATTTAGTAGTATTTTGATGAAAGATGACTGTAACTCAGCACTCAGGGCCAACAGGTACGAAGAGTAAACGATAAAAATCCAATCCAAACCAAGATGGAGACTGTCGACTAAACTGTGACCACCAGAAGTATCTGCGTGGGACTCTTTTACATGACTACTATCCAGCATCTAGCCAATGTTTTCAAATCACAGAGAGTCAGCACTTAATACAAACCATTCATCAATATAACATCTCTGTTGGTACACCCTAAATGCCTGAAATTCCATTTTTTCCAGGCAAACACAGATGCCCCATGTGGGACCCTGACACACTGCCTACTGCGGTAACGAGGCCCAAAAATCATTGGAAATTGTTGGTTTTTCAAGCATCTGTACTTCTGCGCTTGAGTGTTCCACTATTTGACCCCTGTCCCCTTTCCCATTTCACCTCTCACACAGACCAATATCTTAATTTGAACTGCAATCACCACTTCAAACATAAAGGACCAGTTGCGAGGACCTTCCTTTACAGAAAAGAACGTTGTACTTGTGAAAAAGGAACACAAAGAAAGGAAGGAGCAGTACGTCCAAGGAGCACTCAGGGCCAACAGGTACAAAGAGTGAACGATGAAAATCCAATCCAATCCAAACCAAAGCAAGATGGAAACTGTCAACTCAACTGCGACCATCAGAAGCATCTGTGTGGCACTCCTTTCCATTGTTGTCCAGCATTTCGCCAGAGTTTTCAAGTCAGCACTTACCACAAACCATTCATCTACATAACATCTCTGCTGGTACACACTACACACCTGTAACTCCATTTTTTCCAGGCGAACTCGTATTAAAACACCTGCCCCGTGTGAGGCTCGAACTCACGACCTTCAGATTATGAGACTGACGCGCTGCCTACTGCGCCAACGAGGCCCAATTTACAGCCAAAATGGATGGTTTTTCAAACTTGTGTGTTTGAGTTGGAAAAATGTCTCGGCAACACCAGTCTGACACTGATGGGGTATATTTAGTAGTATTTTGATGAAAGATGACTGTAACTCAGCACTCAGGGCCAACAGGTACGAAGAGTAAACGATAAAAATCCAATCCAAACCAAGATGGAGACTGTCGACTAAACTGTGACCACCAGAAGTATCTGCGTGGGACTCTTTTACATGACTACTATCCAGCATCTAGCCAATGTTTTCAAATCACAGAGAGTCAGCACTTAATACAAACCATTCATCAATATAACATCTCTGTTGGTACACCCTAAATGCCTGAAATTCCATTTTTTC
>NTHP01000379.1:0-31219 GCA_003416845.1 Oplegnathus fasciatus | reverse complement strand
TCAAATCACAGAGAGTCAGCACTTAACACAAACCATTCATCAATATAACATCTCTGTTGGTACACCCTAAATGCCTGAAATTCCATTTTTTCCAGGCAAACACATATTAAAACAGAGGCCCCACGTGAGGCTCCAACTCACAACCTTCAGATAATGAGACTGACGTGCTGCCTACTGCGCCAACGAGGCCCAAAACACAGTAACACTTGATGAGTGAGCTCCAGAACTTCTTTCGTTTAACATGAACAGAACGGACTGGTTCTGGATATTTTGCCTGCAAAAAATGTACATTTAAGATGTGTTACTGTGTCTAAGACAGTACAGGAGTTATTGTGTTTATTTTGGTGTTTGTGGCTTTTAGTGGCTTTTAGAAACAAATCTCAAAATCTTAAATCTTTAAATGAGTCTTTATATCAAACTCTGTGGTACCCCTGCCAGTGTTACATTATTATAGTTGTAGTTATGCTATAAGACTATAATTGGATTGTTATTGTCATTGATACATGACTACAGAAGCACATAGAAATGAAACATGTGCAACAGTAGAGTGGAGTCTGTTGTGAACCCAGAGAGAGTGAAGTTAGGTGAACACTGATTGAAGAAGATTATTCAGAGAGGAATTGTAGCCTGTTTTTCCCACAGGCCAGAGGGACTACCCTAAAACTACCCCTGGAGGACTGGAAGAGGTAGTGGAGAAAGGTCGTGATTCTAGGAGGGAGGAGGGCTCAAAGATGTGGATTAAAAGCTCAATATATGGTTTTGTGTTTTATTTATATTGGACTATATTTTTTTTACAGAGACTGACAAGCTCCCAGAGTGACGTTTTGACCTTTTGAAATGCCCCATGGACGTACCTGTAAAGGTTAATGTAGTCAGTTTATATTTCTCTTGCACCTGCACGTATTTCACACCTATTTACGAAAGTGATCTGTGTTACTTTCTCTTTGATATGAGCACTTCTAGAATGTGGAAGATTTACACTTCTAGAGAATGTACGCCATTATTATTTTTCAAGTCAGCACTCTACCACAAACTATTCATCAACGTATCTCTGCTGGTACACCCTACAGACCTGTAATTCCACTTTTTCTAGGCGAACACGTATTAAAACACTTGCCCCGTGTGAGGCTGTGAAGTTTGGTAAACACTGATTAAAGAANNGAGAAGAGAAAAAGCTTACAGCACCTGGTATTCCCAGGCGGTCTCCCATCCAAGTACTAACCAGGCCCGACCCTGCTTAGCTTCCGAGATCGGGCGTGTTCAGGGTGGTATGGCCGTAAGCAATAACTGCCTCTACAAACAGCCCCTTTAAAGATGTTGTAACATCACATTTTGTGATTGTGTCAATACAGTAAACAAATCTTAGTATAATGACAAAATGAGCCTTTATGTCAAATTCTGTGGTCCCCCATCAGTGTTACATTACTACAGGCTGTATTATAAGATTATAATTGGATTATTAACACTGATACATTACTATGTAAGTCGCATTTTCATGTATCATATTGCAACATATTTTCAGAATCACAATCTGCAAAGTAACACTAACAATCACAAATGTGGTGGAGCAAAAAGTACAATATTTCCCTCTAAAATGAAGTGGAGTAGTAAGTAAATATAAAGCAGCATAACATTGAAGTATTCAAGTGAAGGACAAGTACCTGAAACCTGCAGTCAAGTACAGTACTTAGTTACGTTCCACCACTGTAATAAACAGTCTAAGATATTATTTAATTCTTATTTAAGGACTGTTGGTCTTCTTCTTCTGTGATTAGTGAATTGTTGGCTGCTGCTGATACACCCTGATACACATGTACACAGAACATGAGGCTGTTGCAATAAACAACAATACAAATTCTCAAAATAAGAAATCACAAGAGAAGCACAAGGAAATAAACAACATACGTAACATATACAATGATTGATGAAGTTGCACTATGGCCTGTTTCAACCAGGACCTGTCACCGTACCCGGAGAGGAGCACCTCTGGGCGGGGATGAGACCCCCCTCAACCACCCATTTGTTACAGAGACTGACAAGCACCCAGAGTGACCTTTTGAAATGTCCCATGGCTCAGTTTGTGCTTCTCTTGCACCTTGTTGGAGTACTCTTTGAATGGGACACTTGAATGTATTCATGGGCTCAGAGTACAAAGACATTATTTTTACTTTTCTCGTGTCCCTGTCTGAGGCAATATCTGTGCCCTGTCTTTTTCTATTCAAATTTTACCCTGATATTCTGTCACAAGTTACATTTCTTATTACAGTATGTTCCAGTTACGGCACGATATGTAATGTAAACCACAGGATAATCCTCTTGTCTCGATATTGCTATTGACTGTTTTAATCTTCTCTTCTGACAACAGCAAGAGAGGAAGAAAGGCACACAGATGCTGTTGCTGTTGGCCCTTAATGTAGTTATTGACTTCCACTAATCTCTGGGGACAGTTTTGGGCTGGCTGCCTTCAGAAGGAGGACGTATCCAGTCAAGTCAAGAGTAGAAACCCACCCAGATTTATATAAAGGGGGCTGTCGTTACTTTTAACTGCAACAAGGAACAAAAAAGGTTTCCAGACAGAAGGTTGGTAAGTTTTGTTTTGTTTTCTTGTATCATAATTGTATGTATATATACAGAGGTAGACATAATTAGATTTTTATCCCTCAAATACATATATGTAGTCAAGTACAATTTTGAGGTACTTGTACTTTCTTCTTTCTTCGACTTACTTGCAATGGAGTATTTTTACACTGTTGTATTGCTACGTTTTTATCTGCGCAACAGGACAAGGAAGATGAAAGTTGAGCTTAACTGAGTCCAATTTTGAATCCAACTGAACTTTCTCAATATTTGTGCAAATATCAGGAGATTGCAACAACGAAAGGCGACCACATTGTTCTGTTTCTGGCTGTCCGGGAAGGAGGCCAAACCTTGGCCTGTTTGGAGTGAGAAAGAGTGAAAACATCCGGAGGCTGACAGGAAATAGGAGGAGGGCATTTGCTGTTTCCAGGAATTTAGATCATAGACTCATGCCAACCCAAATCTCTCAAAAACACTGTCTTTTACACAGCTTTATCTCTTATATGTCACAAAACATCCTGGTGTTTGTGTCATGAGACTTTGATAGATGGACACACACATGATATCACCTCTTCTTCTCTTTTTCAGTACAATACAGGTAATAAAGAGCCAGAAGTTGGGTTTCCTGAGCAGCCTGCTATGCAAATGGCAATCACAGGCAACTCTCATTGGTGACTTTCACTACATTTCCAGAGTCAATATTTAGGGATTAATATGAAGTATAATGGAGCCCCTTTCCCCCCCAGGTACATCAGTGCTGCCTGTGCTCCTGATCATCAGACTGGTGATGCTGGGAGCTGCAGTGCAGACAGCCTGGCTGGACGATGAGGAGGAGTTCATCTGTAACAGCTTGCAGCCACTCTGTAAGGTGGCCTGTTTCAGTAAGGCCATGCATCTGTTTCCTGCACGTCTGTGGACGCTACAGGTGCTATTATTTATGTATTATTCATATATCTTTTATATTAAAACAAAAAATCTGCCATTGTCACAGTCTTGTAGTGTCAAAGTTTCCCTTTTTGAGGGACTGTATTGTAAAATCTACCAGGGTGGTCACATGTCAATTCCACATCAACAAGAGTCTGCTCAGTCTACGGTTGAACAGCCCAGGGGTTAGACACCAGGGTTAGTGGCCACAAGGTTGGTGGTTAAAGCCCCTAATCTGCCACATATTTCTTTCCCTACTTCAACACTTCCAGACAGCCTCTCAGTAGTATGAATGCTTGTTTCCATCCACTACCAGTACGCAATTAGTAGGAGTTGGTTCATCTCTTGCTCTTGGATATAAAAATAATCATAGTTTGAGATTGATGGCCTGTAGCAGAACCAGACTAAGCTACTACATGACACCAAATGAAATGTTAAAGGTATAACGAGTAGGATTTGTCGGTTGCTGTTTGTAAACACAACATTCAAAGTTGGCCCCTCCTCCCCGGCTTCTGGTGGTCCCACATGCTCATGATCTGGCACCTGGTCGCTACGTTTTTATAGAGTCCCACACCTCATACCCTGTGCGCTGTTATTGGCTGGAGGCTATACACAACTGCCCAAAGGTTGATGCACAGAAACGTCCCGAACACAGCAAAACAAGAAAATACAGGCAGAGGGCAGGGTCTCTGCAGATACAGACACCACCACACACTTCTAGTGGGTCATAAGTGATGATTGAGAGGGATTATATTTGTTTGAGTCTATACATTGTTTTTTTTAGGAAAATCCTCCTCGTTATATCGTTAATAAAGCTTTTCATTCCTCACTCAAGACGGGTGAGTGCATGCATGGGAGAAGACAGTATACCTGGTTATTATGTTTACCGCATCCTGCGTTTCGCTCCTGCTGACTGTGGTGGAGGCGGTTTGTGTGCTGCTGAGAGCAAAGACGTGCGACAGGCAGCCAGACGGTGCAAAGGCCCTACAGCCGGGGTCAGAGGTCGAGGACAGCTGGTGTTTCCTGAGTCAGCTGCTGGCCCTGTGGCACTCCCATGCCGGTCTCTTAGGTACTAAAAGGCAGTAAGAAGCAAGATAAGGAAGGAGGGAACTACGAGTGATACCAGCTAAACGTAGAGACAATGCTGGCTCGATTCAGTCCAACTTGAACTTGAACTTTATTCATATCCAGAGAGGAAACCAGTGGTGGAAGAAGTACTCAAATCCTTTACTTCAGTAAAAGTAGAATTACCATTGTCTAAAAAGACTCCATTACAAGTAAAAGTCTTGAATTCAAAATGTTACTTAAGTAAAAGTACAGCATTATCAGCTAAATGTACTTAAAGTATCAAAAGTAAAAGTACTCAATATGCAGAATGGCTCCGTTCAAACAGTTTTTATCATGAACAAATACGTGTAAGAATATTTTAATGTTGTAGTTCATCAGTGTGGAGAAAAGTAACTATAAGTCTCAAACAAATGTAGTGGAGTAAAAGGTACAATATATACTATATACTTTATTTTGTTATTGTTCCATATTTGCACTTTTTCCTACTTTGTATTTCAATTGCTGTGTGGAGTGGAGTAGAAGTATAAAGTAGCATTAAATGGAAATACTCAAGTAAAGTACAAGTATGTCAAAATTGTACTGAAGTACAGTACTTGAGTAAATGTACTTAGTTACATTCCATCACTGGAGGAAACTAAAAATAACAAAGGGGACTAAAATAATCAGCAGCTATTTTGATAATCAGTAAACATCAAGTAATTTTCCAAGCAAAAATGCCAAACATTTGATGGTTCAAGGTTTTCAAATGTGAGTTTTTCTTGGTCTTACGTTATAATAAATATGAAGTTTTATAGACCAAACAGTCAGTCAATTAATTGAGAAAATAATTGGCACATTAATCGATAATGAAAATGACTTTTAAAGCTTTTTGCAGCCCTAAAAGTGAGACAGGTGACAGCAGACAAAATACATCACGATAATCTGATAGAGCATTTTGATATTTATACTTAATTATATTTTCTTGTTTTTATTTCATAGCTGTCCCTCTTGTTAAATGTGTTGAACATTTGATATTTTATACTGTATATCTGGGTATTGCTAATTTAAATTGTATATTTTGGTACTTTTATATTCTTATTTTTACATCACTATTGGATTTGGCACATGGTTGGAGATGCAACTGAAGTTTTGTTGTTGACAATGACAATAAAGCTCTCTTGAATCTTTTGAAAAAGGCTGAAAACCAGCAGGTTGTCATTTTGAAGAACCTCAACTAAGATATTATGTTTTTATGCTGTGGTTCATAATTCAGTCAGCTGAGGAAAACTTTGTGGGCTTATGTGTGGCAATACAGATATAAAGTAGAATACGCACTCTGTTCTTTGCTCCCACAATGTTTTTTTTTATTCACGGTTCCCATTTTTTGCTTTTTAGATCACATTAACAGTGAATAAAATCATTGTGGTACCTGTTGAAAAGGTTTTTTTTTTCTCAAATAGACATTTTTACAATCAGTTATAAGAAAAAGAAATATGAATTGATGTCCACCCTCCAACATCTGCTCTCAAATATGGCAAACATGTAGAAACTATATTTGAAAATAAAGGTTTAAAGACTGTTACTTCTATATTTGAGTGTCAGAGAAGTAATGGGACTCTCTGCTCGTCTCTCAGGTAAAACCGTCCTCCCGGTGTTGATCCGGCTCGTGATTGTCGGGGCAGCGGTGCAGCCAGTTTGGCACAAAGACTTGGGAGACTTTGTTTGTGACACTCAACAACCGGGCTGCAGCCAAGCTGTGTTCAACATACTCTTCCCCTTCTCCTTGCATAAATACTACAAACTGCAGGTATAGGTGCTTTAAATGATATATATTTCATAATAAAAGCACATCTGCACAATAATCAAATCATGTTTCAGTACAGTTTTGTACTAATAATATAAAATAAAATACTTTATCTCCAGGTGGTTCTCGTTTTGGCTCCTGGTCTGATTTTCTTCTGCTACTTGGTCCACCTCATCACCATGGAAAAAAAGGTAGATAACATAAAACTCTCAAATGAGAGTGGTTATTGTGAAACTCCATGTTTAATCTCAAATAAAAGTAGCCTGAGTCCTCTGTGGACATTTTCTGTTGCAGGATCTAGTTTTTGCCTGTCTGTCGGTGCGTCTTATGTAGCTTTACTCTCACAATGAGGACGTTCCTCTCTTTAATGCTGTCCCATCAGAATGGCCCAGGATCTGGGGTTAAAGGTTGTGTACTGGGGGTATATTTGGGCCACTTGTCAGCTGTCGTTCTGCTGGAGGTGAGTCTAAGCACGCACCAAAACAAATGTACACAATGTTTATTCCCCAAGTGTGAATTATACATGCCACTCAATCAGGCAGTGGTGGAAGAAGAACTCAAATAGCAGAAAAAAAGTTATTTATGAAGTTAATATTTAACTAATAATTTATGATATTCATTCACAGACATTCACCCAATAACTGTGCTTAATGATACGTCTGCTGATATTCTTCATTGTTCTTATTTTAAATAAATCCCATAAAAAGACCAAAACCAACAATGAATTGATTCTACTAACAAGTATTGTCTGTGTATCCTTAAAGCCTGTTCTTTTTATTTCTCTGGGCCATAAAGCTCCTTTGTTGAAAAACTAATAAAAACACATAAATGAGCCTCACAGTTCATTTCAATGAACACAGGCACTCTAGTTTATTTTACGTTGATCCCACATACTCCATTCTGGTGCCTATAAATACTCTTTAGAGCACCAAATGTGTATTAATCCATGGCTGAAAATAGTCCCCAACAAATGCACGATTTACTCCTGTAACTACAATGCCCAGCTGTTTTAGTATTTTAGTAACCATGTGTAAATTTGTAATTTTTGTAACTTTGGAATGTGAACATAAGCTTGTATATATCACAAATGTGTTGTTGGCATTCTGTGTCACAGTAATTGTTCATTCATGGACTGCTTTTCTGTGCCTCCAGGCGGGGTTTGCAGTGGGTCAGGCTTTGATTTTCGGTTTCTCCCTGCCTACCAACTCCATTGTGGTCTCCATTTCATGTCCCAAGTACACTGTGGTCCAATGTGTTGTCTCCAGGGCAAAAGAGAAGACGGTGTTCACGGTGATCATGTTCTCTGTGGCATGCCTGTCAGGCCTGCTGACCCTGATAGAGATGGTGAGTTGACTGTCCTCAAAACATGAAATTAGGCTGCAGAGTGGCCTACTGAAGTGACTTTGACCAAGGCTCTGAAAGGGTCTGTCTGTCACCAATTTCACAAGTAATGATAATAGTTATTCATAAATAACAGAACTACACTTCACTCAGAACTCCAACCTCAAGGTGGCGCTAGAGGAAACCTCAGGGGATCATTAAAGTCAGTACAAAATTTTTGTCTGTGCTTTTTTATTAATTTATTTTGAATATCTTTACTCTTGCAGATTTGCTACAGGAGATCAATCCTGGAAAGTTTGCCAGTAAAAACAACTAAAAATGGAAAAATAATTTCAAATAATACATTTCTCTTCATTTTAAGAAACTAGCCTGTAACACAGCCTATCTTCCCATTCACGTATTTAAGTGTGTCATCATGTCGGTCCAATGTAGGATAATATTTAAAGGCAGTTATTCCACATTTCATTAACTGCAGCCATTAAATTAAGCATCCTGTTTTCTAAAGGTGAGACAAGACGTCTATTGACAACCAGAGAAATCAGTATTTTAGAGTTAGATCTGAGAGTGTAACGTGTTTGATGACTTGTCATTCCTTCTCAACAGCTCATGGTGTTGAAGAGTGAGAGGCCGTGGGGGAAACGCCAGAACAACATGATGTCAGAGTCTGCAGGCTTTCAGATGGGGTCAAAGTTCAAGGAGGAAGCAGATACTACAGAGGAGAATGAAGGCAGCACTAAACTCAACATCTAAAGAGGAAAAAAGTAAAGCTCACAGCACAGACTCCAACCAAAGCAACCAGAGATTTTCTTTACTCTTTATATTTTTACACTTTGGACATTGTGAATGTGCTCTAAGATGTCCAGCTCTTCCTCTAAGACTATAACAAGCAATTAATCCAGAAATTGTATATTACTGTTGTTCTATAAGTCAATTAAAGTAAAGAAATGCCTAAAAAAAACTCCTGAGAGTCCTCAGATTTTACATTTAAGACATGTGATCGTTTTATAAAATATAATGCAATATGATCAGTGATAATCAGGGATAATAATCCAATAATAGTCTTTTAATACAGGCATAGAGCGCCACCTGCTGCTTGTAAAGAGAAGTAAGTAGTCAGTGGTGGAGGAAGTATTCACATCTTGTACTTGAGTAAAAGTAGCAGGGGTGTAGCATGTTAAATCTTCCACAATCATAATCAGTTCTTTACAACATTAATGTAAATCAATGGGTAATATATATGAAATAACAGACACACACACACTGCCTTTGTCATGTTTCAGACTTTTTCTTTAGCATATTTTAATCACTCATTTATAATGGCGTCAATTACAACAGCAGAGAAACTTCTTTTAAATGACAGCAAATGACTGTTTAAGTATATGAAGCAGGTTTTAATACAATAAAGTTGTGTACTTTTACATTGAAACCAGATTTCTTACAGAACACATCTGTCAAATAAAAGCATGCATAGCTCAGTTAAAATAGTGACATTTTATCATGTGTACTTTTACAGCAGAAGCCTGCAGAAAATTTGATGGTTGTACTTGCAGATTTATTTTATGGGCCACATATACCTTTTATCTGTAATTTAACAAAAAAATAAAAAGAAATGTCACTTCTTCTTTTTTTTATGGTGGACCTCTAGCTACACTATGAAGGTGAAAAGGATATCCATTGTCACATAGGACTTTAATGAGGGACTTGTGGGGTTCACCTTTGTAGACACAATTAGGAAGTTCACCACTAACATATGTACAGTCAAAAGTTGGAAATTCTTTGGAATTTGAAGGTGTCTTTTTGTCAGGTACACCAACACAGAGTTCTTTGACTGACAGATTATCGGCCACGATGAAGGTATTGAAGTCACTGCATTTTTCTTTTTCTTGTCGATTGATAACCTTCATTGCACCATTGCACTGGTCTGGGCTCATTTTTGATTTGAGATGCCTCTCATAGAAGCCCAGAGCCTCAGAGAGCTCTGTAGCAGAGAGCAGCACCAGAAGCAAACAGGCAAACTGGATCCTCATGGTTCACTGGTGAAAGAAAAAAAAAGAAGAAAAGTGTTCTTATAGAAGATTTAGAGAAGCACATGTGAAAGCTTTGCAGTGACTTAAGAAACATATTTGTGGATCCTTTTTCTTCCAAAAACTGTAAAACCATTTGTTATAAATACAGGCTCAATCCCAAAAACTTGATGGGCTAAGTTTTTCAAAGTTTATGTGTTGTAGAGCTGCAGTGAAATCTGGTATTTTGCTTGCAATAATTCGTAGCATTACATGATAACTTGTCCCTACTGTCCACGTCCTGCACACAGGCTAAGACTGGATTGACAGACTGCTTATTTTCTCCTCCTTCCCTGCATAACTCCTCTTCGTCTCTCTCTGCTTTTTCTGAAAAAGTGTTTGTTTCAGGAGGGCAGGTTAACTTTCATTTTGTTTTTCCATGTGTCTGTGCCACTCACAGGAAGAACATTAACTCGTAGATTAAAACATCTTACATAAAAATAACCTTTAGCAGACCTCTCTGGAAACACTATGAACTTCCTGGCATCATGTCCAAACTTAGCAAATTCAGAATGCTTTTGTTCAACTCGGCAGTGTTGACAACTCCAGCTCAAATAACACAAGTTCTCTCATTGCAAGCTAGTGTTACAGTAAACTAACAATGGAATTCATGTCATTTATTAATTAATGGAACAAATTTGATAACACATGCTTGAGGAAGGCTCAGTGGGGACAAGTCAGATCGTCAATCTCTTATAAGGACCTTTTTCAAATAAGGTTCCTTACCTTTTTTGTTGTACGGCTGATGAGTGATTTGGCTGGCTGGCTGGCTGGCTGGTTGGCTGGTTGGTTGGTTGGTTGGTTGGTTGGCTGGCTGGTTGGCTGGTTGGTTGGCTGGTTGCTTGGCTGACCCGCTGTGGTCGTCTGAGTCTCGGCTCAAGTTGGTGAAGGTGTCTTCAGTGAAGGAAATTCTCTGAAGCCCCTGAGCCTTCCTTGGCTCTTCTTTTATACTCTCTGCCTCCAGGCTTCTTCACACTCAAGTCCATACATGGTTATAATTACAACAATCAATCAAGCTATTGGATAAATCTTGGTTTACATCAAACATTATATTTCTTGGAACTTGTGTCTTGCAACATTTTTATCAGTCCAAAAACACAACAACCGCAATGAGACAGCATGACAGCATTTCTGCTGAAGGTGTCGAGTCAGTCAGGTGCAGAAACCCTTTGCGTAATATTCAGCTACTAATTCCTCATTTTCCTTTGGGGCCGGGGTCAGAAATTCGAGTACTCATTATCTTAACCACTAGTTCCTTGTTTTTTCTGTTTCTTCAGAGAGGTTCATCTATAGTCCATCTCTTTAACTGAGCAGAGGTTCAAACATACTTTATGTCAATTAGCATGCTTCTATGTGTTAGTTCAATTTGGGTTTGATATGGATTCATTTGAGAATTTTTAAAGAGAGGTTGGTCTGGGTGGGGTGTGACTCGGGCACTTAAGAAGTGGAAACTTAAACACTACCTATCAGACGGCTACAATTACTCCACTGTTAAAGTGGCAATAGACAACTTTTCAACCCCCCCAAACGTTTCCTAGTGGCATTATTGTTGGCACCGCTGTCGCAAAGACAATTCAGACTTTATTTAAGACTCACAAGAGAGTCCAAGCAATAAAAAAAAAAGAAAATAACACATACAAGATATAAGACAAAGACCACCAGATCGCTCTCTGTTTTCCTCAGAGCCTACCAACTACCAACAACACAGGACACACTGCATTTGTTTCTGAATTTCCGTGAATGATCAACAACATTGATTGGTTGTTTGTTTTTGTAGAATGAAAGAAACTGTGGAATGGAGACGGTGATAACATATTTTCTGTCGTTGATTTTCATATGAACAAACAGATCGATCGATGATTAATATTCATATGAAAATCAACAGACAGAAAATATGTTATCACCATCTCCGGTGCCAGCCTGACTGGTAACGTTATTCTAGTAACAATCAAGTAACGTTATTCTATGGCTGCAGGGCTGACAGCTAACGGGAAGAAAGCCCTCTAGAAATCAAAAGACAAGTTTAATCAGGTAGTATACTCAGTGCAACTAAAACATAGCGTATGCAGATATAAGTAGTGTGTCATCAGATTTGCCTGTGCAATATTCCACATTTATCATATAGCAATAAGACCATAGAAAGAGGATGGCGCACTTCCTTTGTGCCGTGAACCGAGCCTTCATTCTCCCGGGAGAACGTACCCGGTGGCAGACAGAATTGCATCGTGAAAGCAGAGGCTTATAGGGAACCAATCGAAACGCAATCAACATTTACTTCACAATGATAAGTTCAAGCAAAAAACTTGTCTCTTGCCACTTTAATACAAATTAAAGCTGACAGTCGGCACATGACTGTGGATTGTGGATTGTCTGCATATTCAGAGAAAACATTTCTTCTCACACTTCTTCACATCTACAGCATGCTGTGCTGAAAAACTGCTGTTGTATCTCTGTGGCTGGAAAAAGAGCAACATCAATCAAACTATCAGTTGCATATAATCTGAAGACTACAAGGCCGCAGCAGCCATGTACCATCATCAGCTGTACACCTTAAAGTCTAAATATGACATTGAATAAGGAGAAGCACGCTCAGCAGTGAAGCCGCTTTACAGCCAAAGAAAATATAAGTGTGCAAAATTCTTAAAGTACAACAAAGCAGACAGTAAATCATGGTCCTGGACAACTCCCTTTAACTGAGGCTTTTTTAATGATTTTACAATAATCTGATGGCAACATGTACAGCAGCAACTGACTCTAAAAGGGTTTGATAAAGCAGCCATGCACTCTGTTGCCAGTTTATTGGGTCCACCAGGCTAAAACTAATACAGTCTAATGCAACAGTCCTTCAATAAATCCCACCTTTTAGGAAGGTTATAATGTTCAGTTGAAACTGTTTTGAAGAGGTGTTGATTCAACTGCAAGCCATTTTGGAGGCTGCAGCTTGTGGTGCTGTTCAACTGTACTGCAATAAACTGACAGGTGTTTCTATTATTTTGTCCACCCCATTTCTATCAATGAGAGTAGGCTAAATAACAGAAACACCTGTCTTCTGTATCTCCATAAAACATCTTTGCTCTTGACTGAATATAATGACAATTCTGCCGGGTGGAAAAAAAAAGAAGGAAAAAAAGTGCATTCATGTGACTTTATTTTTTTAATTCTTTCATTTGACAAAAGGAGCATCTTCAAGTGCCGTGTGCTTTAGACCAAAAACACAGGGCTTGATTTAATCCACATCAAAAGAGAAAATAAATGGACAAAAAGAGGCAAAGCGAAATCAAACAGTGGGAGCATTTACAGACAAATAACAGACTGAAAGTGTCAACAAAGACAACTTTATTTTTCTCAAACATTTCCTGCAGTATTTAGTGTAAATCTTTAAAGCCCCAGTTTCTGTCACAGCAAGTGTGCTTAAGTGCAACAGTCACACTGAAATATTTAATTTAGTTATTCCCTCATCAGGTTGAAGTTTTAACTTCAGCTGCTGCAGCAGAATAAATGTCCTGTTCAGATTATTGATGTGAACAAAACAGTGAATTATCACAAACACTCAGGATCTGTCCTCAGCCTGCAGGCAAGAAGGCAGACACAACGACAGCCGGGATCTTCTGACAGATTGGTCTGATACAGCTTGGAGTCGACTAGACCGGCCTGTACCAGAGTTCGGACTGGCCTGGACTGGCCTGGTACAGCCTGGATCACTTAAGACAAAAGGAGTCATCATGCCAGACCCATCAACGCTCCTCACAGGAGACGAAGTGGCCCCGGTGTGTGCTGGGAGTCGTCTCTGCTGGGCTGATTTCTGCGGCTGCCCTGCATCATCCTGTGGCCGGGAGGAGAAGCTGATGCTCACCTGTGATTGGCCAGCTTCTGTTTCTGACTGCTGGACTGAGGTCACCAGCCAGTGTGGCCGACTGTGCTCACTGGTCTGATGATGCAACAGGTGCAGAGGAGAGTAGCCGTCAGAGGTGGAGCTACAAAAGGACAGAAAGTTGTTTTAGTCCAAACAACACACAAGTGGTGACCAAAATGACATTCAGAGGCTTTTATTTGTAGTGTATCCTAAAGAGTGTCAAGTAAAGGTTTACTTTTGACATTTCCCTTTACAAATACAGTTTTCCTGAAGTCAGTTTTATTTATATAGAAAACTACTAAAAGAAAACGACTGAAGTGAGTCCTTACTTGAATACTTAAGTTGAATACAAATATCAGCTTTAATAGAATCTCATAATCACCACTTTAATATGTATAAGTGACTCTTCAAGGCCACTTGAGATGACTGCAGACGCTGCATGATAATGTAATTTGTCAGCGAGAAAGGTCCCTTAAACCATGAGGATACATGACAAAAGAGGAAAAGCATAATCAAAGAAGCACAAGGGTCATAAATACACCCTTTGCAAAATGTCCAACAGAATATGTATTTTTCAATTCTGTACTTATTACTCTTATATTCACTGTACTAGTAAAGTACTGGCACATGTTTTACTGCAATAAACTGTGCTAAAACTGCTGAACAACTGGCATAAATTCTCATTTAAAAGCCAATATTCAAGCACAAGTAATAGCTGGGGAAGGTGGAATTAGTAAACAACATCAGCTCGCATGGTAAATTTAGTATAATGTACATTTCCAAAGTTTTTAATCCATAATTACAACATCAGAATCATGTTATACTCTTGTTTTCACAGAAATAATGTGTGCGTATTTACATATTCTATTCTACGCCTGATTGATGTTAAGTTATCGTCAATAAAACCCAATTTTTCGTAATGTTTTTTCACATTAAAAACGTTTAATTCATGGTAGCTTAACATCCTTCAGGGAAAAGCAGATCAGCTGACAGGATTCTTAGTGTAGAGATGAATTTATCAACAGGTAAACATGGAGGAAGTGTTGAGTTTGCATCAAGGGTAGCAGAAGAAATTAGAAACAAATGCTGCGTTCCAACTCGCATATTCTTTCTTTTTACTTTTAGTACGTACTGCAGCTGTCCTTACAAAGTACGTACTGTTGCATGCAGTATGCATACAATTGGGACTTACTACTTCTTCACAACATTATGCCTTGAACTTTGACCCGCTTGCTCATACATCCAGAGCAGAGGAATGTGGGTCAGAAGACCGGATGCAGTCGGACATCCTGGTATTTTTGGCACACTGCATTTGACATACTATGTACTGGGACATACTAAATCTTTTTCTGGCATACTAAATAGTATGGTAGTATGCGTATTGGAACGCATCCAGTGTCTCAAATAAGGACCTGGTTCTCTCTGACACCTGTTAGAGAATTTAAACTTTAACAAGTTGAACGTACCTGTTGAAGGACGTCTGAGGGGAAGAGGAGGGGGAAGCTGGCCAGTCGTGTTTATGTGGGTTCGCCATGGTCACATAGTCATCCTGAGGCAGCACGGACGAACTGTGGCTTACCTGTGGTGACATCATCATGTACCCCAGCCCCTCCTCCTCCACCTCCTCCTCCTCCACCTCCTCCTCCTCTTCCTCCTCCTCCTCCTCCTCCTCCTCCGGCTCCCAGCCCTCCATCCTGCAGGCTGCAACACTGCAGTGGTCCCCGGTCGCCATGGCGGCTCTTCTGCAGACGCTCACTGGGAGATGATGGTCCATCTTCATTTCCATGTAGCTGTCAGTCTCAGACCTGGAGCTCTGCTGGGATCTGAGAGGAGATCCAGGCTCTGATTTGTCTGGCTTGCGGGGCTCTATGTAACATTTTGTTGGACTTGTCTGGGTTTCAGGGTTTCTGGGGGGCAGGGCCAGACGAGAACCAAGTGGTCTCACATTCACCAGCTTGTCTCTGTACTTGGGTCTGCATCGTTTTGAGGCCAGAAGGGTCTGAAGCTGATTGTGGCTGGAGGTCGGAGACCGGCTGAAGTCAGGAAGAGCTCGTAGAGCCCTCACTGTCTCGCGAACCCCCTCATGAATGAGCTGGGCTACTGCTGGGTTTCCTGTACAGACCAGACATAAAGAGGAGGGGTCACAGTCATATGGTAAGGCAGTAATGAGTAAAATCAACACCTCTTTTATCCTTAAATCACCTTGGTCTCTCGCTTCCATCCAGATCTCTCCAGGACCGTTCGGTGCCGACCTGCCAAGCTCCAAGAAGAACGAGCCATCCAAGTGGCCAAAGCGCCGAACGCTCAGTAAAGGTATCGTGACCGACGGCAAATCACTGCACGCGCCCACTCGGACCAAGATGAGAGACATAGCTGTGAGGCAGAGCCGGCTCTCCCCTGCCAGGGACTTGGAACAGCCCAGACCTCTGGGCTTCACCGTGATGGGCCAAACCTTAGACGAAGGTGAAGGGAGCGAGGGCAAAGATCGGGCAGGGATTTAGTATAGATAGTATGGATATAGTGCTTAAAATAATTTGAATTTTTAATTAAAAAAGAGCTTTTTTATGGCCAACATTACGTCACGGGGTGATATTAGCTTTGTCTACTGTCTGGAAGTGTAAATTGAGCTATAAAATCAACCCGTACACTTCAGAAAACACTCAAACTACAGAGTCACCTGAGTTCAGAAAGGTAACACAGTGAATTCTGCACAATACAGTTGATTTTCTGTGATTTTGTTGACTGTTGACAGACTTCTTTTTGCCAAGTATCTTGGATTTCCCTCTTCCTTTTGGGAGTTTTAGTAGTTGGATGTGTCATTTTAAGAAATCATTATATATCTTGTAAAAGCACCTTGATGAATATAAGGGTAATATCACCAAGATCATATTACTCTTACTAGATTTGATAGTATTTTTACATTGTCTATCAAGATGTCATCAAACTGCATTGCTTGAAAAGTTATGACACATTTCCGGATTTCCAATCATATAACAGAAATAAAAAGAAAATCACTGAATTATATATATATAAAAAAATATATATACTTGAAATCTTTGTTTTAAATCTAAACAATAAAAATCTGGTCTGACCTCTTTGAAGAAGGCAGCAGGGGGCAGAGTGCAATACCCATCATCCTCTTCATCAAACCCTTCTCCGTGCTCTTCATCCTTCCGCTCTTCCTCCATCAGTTTCTTAATGGCCAGATACCACTCCTCTTGTTCCCACTGGTCCTGCACCACCAGCACCATGGTCTGATCTTTGGCATACAGCGCCACCGTGTGGCCTTTCCTGGAACTGCCCATCCGGCTCACACCAAGACAGCACCTCAGGTAAATCACCCTGGAGAGTAGGAATGAATTAAATTTCATTTTAGATTGACTGATAACCAATCCGGAGATCGGAGTCAAGGGTAAATACTAATTTTAACATTTTGGGAAATAGTCTTATTTGCATTTTTGCAGAGAGGGAGACCATAAAAAACCCCAAATACTGAACTATTAGGCAAAGCAGAGGATGTGTTCTTGATCTCAAACAAATTACTGAGGTGTATAAAGTAAATTAAACTGACGACATAATTAATCAACATTTGTCTGAAGGTGTGAGTTAATGTGAAGCCCCTTTAAAGCCTTTAACTGGCTGAAGTTACTTTAACCAACCCTTGCTTGCTTGAGCCAAACAGCGCAGCTTTACCAGCAGACTTCTCCATTGCTGTGAACTTCTCCTGGCTCTTGTACCACTCCAGTCGGCTCGGCCCGGTGTGACTTCCCGCTCTCAGGACGAAATATCTCCTCTGGCTCCGCTCCAGCTTCCCCAGGTTACCTTGTTTCACCACGTCGCTCTGCGGCCCGGAGGAGGTCACGAGGGCGCCGGACAGAGGGGCCAGAGTGCCGGAAGTCTGGCTGGTACAGAAGAGTTCCTCATAGAAACGAGACGGAGAACTCGACTGCATAGCAGCGTCCTGCTCCATTTGACGATCACTCATCCAGGGAGGCCGCAGAGGTGACTTGACTGGCAGCCATGTCTGGGAGGAGCTGCAGCTGGGGGACGACATAGGGGAGCTGGAAGCAGATGGAGATCTCTTTTGGTTGGCACACCTCTTGAACCCTCCTGCAGTTTCACTCATTTCAAGCTGAAAACCTGCCACATGCACACACAGGAAGATCAATGAGAAACTGTGAAAAAAAGAGTAAAGTAACTTCTGCTCAGTATGTTTGTTGTAATGAAAAGAAAGTTTTCATTTTCAAATCTGGTTATATTAGTATTGGATCGTGAAGAGATTATTGGCTAACTTTCTCACCACAAGTAGAAAAACAATGTTTTCTGAGATCAGCCAATTTTTCTAACTTGTTTGCCCCCAACTGCTGAACTGTCTCCCCTTGCATCTAAGATTACTGAGACTATCTACCTTTTGCCTTTAATGTTTTACAGACACATGTATTGGAGCGGCTTCTCGGTGCTGTTCAAAGTGCAAGACTCCTTTGTTTTCAAGTGTGAGGATATTTTTCACATTTAAAAAACTGCCATCAGTGATATTTGACTGTCTCTTTGCAGAAAATGACCGTACTTGTAAGTGGGAGTGTTGCTGGTCAGTAGTTCACGTTCATTTTTAGAACACAATCTCGTGCCGAAGTAATTCAAAGTACTTAACAGAGGGATAAAACAGTATAAGACAGCATGCATGCACACACACCACAAGGCCCGGAAGAAAAAGATAATAATTTAAAAGGCAGCAAAATGAACAGGTTGTCAGCTGCGAATCGGATTGATGTGATTAAATTTTGGCTGCCATGATAATCACTGAGATTTAAAGAGCTTCAATCTGTTTTATGAAGGCTCTAATCTCCCAGGTTTCCTGAACTACTTATCATGTGTAATGCACTTTCGGTTCCTAAACCTGAGTGACAGTTTGTGCAGCATTTTACAGAAGCTTCAGACTGAAAATAAACACTCATGTGGAGTTAATTTTTATTTCACAGGTAGGTAAATAATAATTTATGGATTACTGTTGATGCTTCATGTCAAACATCCGCTTAGGTCGCTACTTTAACAAACCCCAGAGCTCCTGTCCTGGACTTCCTGCTGCAGCTGCAAGTTCAGAGAAACTTGACAACAATCCAAATGGTGAAAGTTGAACTTCCAGTGTTGCCAGATCACTTATCAAGATTGTGAAAACATTATAAAATCACTAGATTAATAAAAGTACTTCCTGCTGCTAAAACCATAAAAATCACACACAAAATGTATCATTTAGCTTTAATATTACTGCTTTTAAGTCGTCTCTCCTTTACCCAGTCAACATTATCCACAAAAGTTAATTAATACTTCTGATTACTGTAGTCACCTCTCTAACTTATCTTATTAGGCACATTCACAAGCTTGGTTAATACAAGTAGAGGTTACATTTTCAACAGTGCTTCACGAAAATAATAAAATGTGAATAAATCCAAAGTGAATTAAAGTATCAGAGTTTCTCTTGTCAGTGAACACTAATTGTGTTTTATTTCATAGTATTTAATAATAATAATCAGTGGTGCCCTTAATAAACAAGTGTCTAACAGCTGACTTGGTGAATGATATATTGATGATACCAGTCTGAAGAGGTAAATACACTTAATAATGCTAAAAAATAGTCAACTAATCGATTAGTCAAGTGGAAAAAAATGATTGGAAACTATTTTGAAATACTGTTTATCAATCAACAATTAAAAAACAACATTAGACTCTGCAGCTTTTATGATAACATGAATATATCTGAGTGTTTGTCGCAGAAAATAAGCAAATTACTNNATTAATCAGTAGGCAAATTAAAATACCTGTAACAATTGAATTTAAATCATGCAACATGGGGAGCAGCACGGTGGAAGATGGTACAAGGTGGAAACTTCCACCTGCTAATTGAAACTGAGCTAATTAGTTCATGTTTTTCGACACCATTAGGACAAAAATGTTGAATAATAACTCACCTGAAGCTGACAGGTAGAAACATCACACCTGGAAACTCGCACAGTGTCGCCTGCTGTTCATTTCAGGCTCTCTGCAGGAGGAAAACAATGACTTATAAAGTACTTCCCGGTGACTCTCCGGTGTTTAGCCGGAGCCCGTTTGTCAACTCAGGTGTATCCGGTGCCAATCAGCGTGGCCTTCAGGAGCTCCTCGTAAAACACAGCTCTAAATTAAAGAAAAGTTGGGCAAGTCGCTCATTTAAGTTCTTGGGAAGGAAATAAAACATATCTGGCTGTGACAAAAGTTTAATTTGATATTTAAAAAGTTGATAAATAAAATAATAATTATATAAACACTGAATTTACAGTTATTTCCATCAGGAAAATGGTTGTAGTCTCAGTCTTTGTATCTGTGTTTTTTCATTTTTTCAATGAAGAGTGCCTACAATAAAGTAATGTTCACATATTTGGCAAGAAAATATGCTGAGAGATGAAAGATAAGATTAAAAAAAACTAAAATAAACTGAAATTACTAGCAAATTTGACCTCATGATACAAAGACCCAAGAAAAAAGAACTAAAAACTACAGCAAGGCTATCATAACTATAACAAAAATGAATAAATGAATCCATACATATGTAAATAGGTAAATAAAATTAAACAAAATATGTAAGTGTACATTCAAAATGAAATAACTAAATAAAAATCTGTCAGGTGAAGATGTGGGGAAATGAGGAAGTGGTGTCTCTCATTACAGAAGCTGTTCCTGTTGAAATAATTGCAGTAACTGGTGGACCAGTTTGGTTTCTTCATGTTTCAACATGAACAACTTCTCATTGTGACAACAGCCACTGTCAGAGCACAGCGACTGTCAAGCAACCTCTGGATACCCATCTCTCTCTCTCTGTCTTCCTGCCCCAGGATGTCTGTCCTCTCTCAGGTCCTCTGTCAAGTCCTGGTTGTGGTCTGTACAGGACTTGGAGCCGTGGTTACAGTCTGGACGGCGAAGCTGCTGGCGCGACACGCCTGGTTCACATACAGACTGTCCTGCTTCAGCAAACCACATGCAAACTCCTGGCTTTTAGGCCACCTGGGCCAGGTAGGACACACACACACCACAGCTGGTAAAACACACTCTCACATGCATTTACAGCCTTATTTATCACTTCTAAGGATGATGTTCACCTCATCTGTTAACACATCTGTAGATTTCTCAGGGTGATACAGGATGTCGGTGTTGCAGAATATCATTATTACAAAATATCCTCTTTGTGATCAATTTCCTTTAAAATGCTGCAAAGTAGTGAAGTGAAAACCAACCAAAACTCACTTTATTCACCTTTAAATTTAAAAGTTAACCCACTTTTATAGGCTTGCATTCATCTTTTTTTCAAACTCATGGTGTAGTGTATATTGTATTTGTGGCTCAGATGCAGAGCACAGAAGAAGGTCTCCTGCATGTGGATGAGTTGGTGAGGACGTACACACACTCGTGCAGCTGGTTCCTCGGCCCTTTCTATCACCTGGTCAGGCTCTTCCACCCGGACTACGTCAAGCCTCTGCTAATGGCTCCTGGTGAGGCAAATTAAATGTGACATGATTACTGTAAACAAAAGAGCTTTTTTCACACCAGTGCAAGTGTTAATGCTTGTTGTTCTTATTACATCCTCACTCCTTCCCTCCATCCAGCCAGCATTACAGTGAAAGATGAGCTGATATATGGACATCTGCGCCCATGGCTTGGTAAGTCACATAGCTCCTGTTGCTCTGATGTAAGTTCAACAGTTTTTCACAGTTCAACTTTAATCAGCACATTAAGCTGCATGTTTCATAACACAGAAGTCAAAGCAGTTGAGTCATTTCAAAGTCTGGAAGAACCAACGGCTTTTTTTTTTCCTTTTGTTTACGGAGAATCTTCCCATCATTAAATAAAAGCCCCGTTTTATATTGTTGTCTGGATTAACAAATGAATAATAATAAAGTCAGATGATAATTTACTGTCATCCTCACGTCCAGACCTTCTCTCTCTCTCTCGCGTCCCAGGACAGAGTCTGTTGCTAAGCAACGGAGAGGAGTGGTCTCGCAGGAGACGGCTGCTGACTCCGGCTTTTCATTTTGATATTCTGAAGAACTACATCGCCAAGTTCAACACCTCAGCTAACACCATGCACGTAAGAAGAGCACGCGACTGCTGTCATTTACAGAGTAGACGGTGCAAAGAACTGAGAGATGCATTGATCTCAAGTTACTGTCTGTTGGATGATCGATATTGATTTTAGTGTAACATGTGTACACAGTCTTTAATAGTAACTGCATGCAAATGTCTGTGTTTGCTTTGGTGGATTTTATGTCTCTCTTTGGATTTTGCTAGTTAATATTTATTAAAATTAAAGTAACATCACAAAATACAACCTGCTGTAGGATTTAAAGCTTATATTCCTTCAGGGGTCATTATATGTATAATTTATTCCATGACACACCAGGCTTTTGTGGTCAGATTTTGATTAAGATTATTTAATTTAATTTAATCCTTTATCTAAACAGGCCTCATTGAGACCCAGATGTGTTTTTGAAGACATATTTATTTATTTTCAAATCTAATTTGAGGATAAATCCCTTGAGATGCACCATCTCGTTTTCAAGTGGGTCCTCAGGCACAAAAACATGGAAATTAACAGACATTTAAAGAAAAAAGAAATACATAAATAATAGTAATGATAATAAATCAAACACTGCCAGGCAGAATAACATCATGTCAAAGTACTGAGTCTACATATAAACTAAAAAGGTAAATACAGTCAAAAACAACAAATGCACAAGAATAAAGATATGCAGTGTGTTAAGCATGCAAATCCACATAAACACACGATTTAAAACATAATATTAAAGAATTACATTCAAAATGCTCGAGTATAATTTTGATTTCAAAACTTTTTCTAATTAATTCCATTTGTAAAGAGCATTTAAATGTCCCATACAGTATCATAAACACTGTATTTAGATGTGTTCAGACACAATTGTACAAGAGGCGTCTGACTAGCGGAACAAAAACATGATTTGTTCCTTTACAGAAATCCAGGACTCAAAGCAGATACCTGTCCTGGAGCTCCCTCATCGTTTTTTTCTGTCTTTCAGGATAAGTGGCGCCGCCTGGTGGCGACAGGCACGACTAACTTAGAGATGTTTGACCACATCACTCTGATGACACTGGACAGTTTACTGAAATGTGCCTTCAGCTACAACAGCAACTGTCAGCAGTGAGGATGAGACGCCCACTTTACCTTTTCCCATATATATATTCCACTCCTGTTCCACTTTTTGATTGATTTCCTCTCTGCAGGTCGACCAGTGAGTACGTGTCAGCCATTGTGGAGCTGAGCGACCTGATAATAGATCGTAGACTAAAGATTTTGCACCACTGGGACTGGTTTTACTGGAGAACACAGCAGGGGAAACGGTTCAAGAAGGCCTTAAGCATTGTGCACAGGTACAGCACATGCACAAGTGTTCATGTAACACAGATAATACAGGAAACTTCAAGTCTCATGACACATTTTTCCTGCAGTTTTACTATTTTTTATCATATTCTACTGTGTTGTATTCTGTTAAATCATAATTACACCTTTGCATATCATGTTGTATTGTAATATTTGTTTAAAGTATTTTATTTTATTGCATTTTATTGTACTTTATCATATAGAAAGATAAACTGTATCTCATTATAATGCATCAAAAAATAACCTTACCTTGTTGAATGGATCAGAATACACTGTGCTGCATCACATTATAGTAACACATTGTATTTTATAATAATCTATAGTTCAGCATTATGATCAATAGTCACAACTTGTGTCATATAAAGTAGTAAACTTGTTTCATATTATGGTATTTGTATGGTGTTTGCAGGTTTACCATGGACGTGGTTCAGGAGCGGCGTGCCCTGATCAGCCAACAGAGGGAGACAGAGACGGATTTCAGCGCAGCACCGAAGAGAAAGAAAGATTTTGTGGACATCATACTGCTGTCAAAGGTAGGAGAGAAGAAGAAATAAGCATTAATGACTGAGAACTAGGGATGGAGTGTAATTCTGTGTTACTGCAGGATGAGGATGGACGAGGCCTAACAGATGAGGAGATACAGGCTGAGGCCAACACCTTCATGTTCGCAGGTGAGACACAAGACTAGGTAACTTTTTTCTGTGAGTGACAGGGATAGAAAGAGTACTTGAATATTATACTCGAGTGGAAGTACTGTTACTTTAAAGAAATATACATCAATATACTTAGATAAAATCAAAAAGTAGATCAGTTAAAGTGTACTCTGAGTAAACATTACTGTTATATTTATAAGGAATGTTATATGATGATTAATGTTAGGTTAAAGAGCACCTTTAAGCGACAAAATGAACTGCATTAAATGACAATTAGTGGAATGACATCACGGCACAGAGGCCTCATGTCCAAACCTACAATAAATTAAATTTCTATAGACGGCACTTTGCAGCAGAAAACAATTCAACAAAAATGTCCGACAATAACTAAAAAGCCTGTGGACACCACAGAGGGTGCAACAAGCATTAATCCACATAAATTAAATAGCCTGACACTTTTTTATGGAATAAACAGTGGAATAAAGCATCACCAAGGCAAACTCAGAGATGTACAGACAATATAAACTTAAATTCATCAGCTGCAGGTCATACCAGACCAAGTAAGGCTGTAGCAGCAAAACCCCTGAGTGTGTTAAATTTGAAATCGTGCATTTTACTGCTTCTCAATCCAAATTTTTATCTGTAAAATAAAGAATGTGTCATTTCTTCCCTCAAAACGTGCAAAGTCTCGCTTTAAAGCTGCTGTTTACAGTTTAAATGTCGTAAAATAAACTCACGAAATCATCCAATAAAAATGCTTTGACACTGTGAGATTAAATTTTCCTCAGGTCACGACACAACAGCCAGCGCGATTTGCTGGACGCTGTATAATTTAGCACGCCACGGCCACTATCAGGAGAAGTGCAGGCAGGAAGTGATGGACCTGATGCAAGAACGCGATGGACATGAAATACAGTGGTCAGAACACACACAACCTGAAACATTTGATAGTAATTCAGTAAAAAAATGCTCAGTAAGAGACGGAAAACTTGTTGAAAGTCTGTTAGAAGAAGGCAGAGATTATGAATATTTAATGAATATGTGTTTTATCTAAAGGGAGGATCTGTCCAACCTTCCCTTCACCACCATGTGCATCAGAGAGTCTCTCCGGCTACACTCTCCTGTGCAGGCTGTGACGAGGAAGTACACCCAGGACATGCCACTGCCAGGGGGTTGCACAGTACCAGAGGGTGAGAGGCTCTTGAAATAGATTTTAGAGGCTTAAAAAGCTGTCTTGTCTTGTGATTTTGACCATAATCTTGCACGTCAGCAAACTACTTCAGTCCACATACAGCACCAACCTCAACAAGGAAGTTCTTTGTGTTATTCTTCCCAAGGCGCCATCTGTTTGGTCAGTATTTATGGAACGCACCACAACCCTGCTGTCTGGACAAACCCACATGTAAGGAAAAGAAAGATCTTAATTTTATTTTGGTACAGCTTTGTCATGTTTGACCTGTGTGATTCTCTCTCTTTTAGGAGTTTCATCCTCTGCGTTTTGACCCTACAAGTGCAGAGGGGCGGTCTTCTCATGCCTTCATCCCCTTCTCCTCAGGCCCCAGGTACTGCGTCCTCATAGGTCAATAAGATCTGACACAAGTAGGAATGTCCTGATAAAGACGAGAACCTGTTTGTGTTCCACAGGAACTGCATTGGGCAGAAATTCGCCCTGGCAGAGCTTCGAGTCGTCGTGGCGTTGACCCTGCTCAGGTTTCGTCTCACCCCGGGGGTGAACCCCGAACTCGGGACCAGCTCTGGGGGAGTTCGCCGTCTCCCCCAGCTCGTCCTGCGTGCGGAGGGAGGTTTGTGGCTGCAGCTGGAGCCTCTGATCCCGCGCAACCTGGAGGAGTCGCAGGATGAATGATCCAAGACACCTGGCAGTTTGTTAGGCTACATGAGTCGTTTACTGTCACCTGTAAAATGACTTTAATGTAATTTAATGTGATGTGCCGTTTACTGTTGCAACATTTATTATTGTTCTGGAGCTTTTACTGTATTAAGTTGGATTAAATAAAGGTTATACAGGTTTAGTGCAAAAAAACCCCCAAAACATTCCTCAACAGGACCTGGGCTATAATTAAAAAGGGCAGGTCGAGCTAAAACTGCACAGCTCTTTCATTTTTAAAAATATGTTACATTGTACATATTTTTAATGAGGCTTTTTCATGTTTTATTGTCAATTTACTTTTTTATATTTATGCTTCTTGACTTGCAGTACTTGCTTTTTTATCTTTTCTACTGAGTAAACCTACTTGGCAACAAACTCAGTGGTGAAGGAAGTATTCAGATCCTTTACCAAAGTAAAAGTACTAATACCACACTGTAAAAATACTCTGTTACAAGTGAAAGTCCTGCATTGAAAATGTTACTTAAGTAAAAGTATGTGAGTATAATCATCAAAATGTACTTAAAGTATTAAAAGTAAAAGTACTCAATGCAGTAAAATGTCCCCTGTGCCTGTTGTACTATTATATATTATATCATTAGATTATTATTACTCATCATTAACGTAAAAGCAAGATTTTATTGGAGTTGGTTGAAGTGGAGCACATTGTGAACTATTTTGTATCAGACTGCAGCTAATGATTATTTTCATTCTGGACTGATCTGCTGGTTATTTTCTCCATTAATCGATTGATTGGTTTGGTTTGTAAAAGCCCAGCGTGACACCTTCATGATGCTTATTTTGTCCATCAATCAGTCAAAACCTCAAAATAAATTATAAATAAATAAAAAGAAAAGCAGCGAATCTTCACATTCGAGAAGCTGAAACCATGAAATGTTTATCGATTATCAAAATAGTTGCAAATTATTTTTTTGGAAAAATCTGAATTTGTAAAGTAACTAAAGCATTCAAGTCGATGTAGTGGAGTAAAAAGTACAATATGTCCCTCTTAAGTACCTCAGATTTGTACTGAAGTACAGTACTCGAGTAAATGTACTTCTGATTCTTCCTGATTCTGATTCTGTTTCTGAGCTTTAGGGCCAAAATGTCAGGCCAGCACATTACTCTTTATGTAAAATAAAGAAATGTATTTGAATTTGATTAAATGAATCTAAATGAGAATATTCCTGTTCTCATTAATATTCCTCAAGTTCAAGTTCTTTATTTGTCACAACAATACAGTGAAGCAGTCGTCCAACAATGCTCCTACAAAATGAATAAAAAGAAAATCATCCAAGAAGTTAATAGGATAAAATCAAATATAATACAGTGGTAGACTGGTGCACAGCAGTGATAAAATGAATAAACTTTAATGTAAACTATACACTGTAATGTAAAATTTGCATTTAATGCATCAGATTACGTTGGGATGTCCACAACCTGAATATTTCATCTTAAAATGGCTTGATTGATCATTTCTAAATGTATTTTAATCACAAAATGAAGCCTGTTGATTTTTCTCTCACAGAAGTCCCATTAGAAAAAGTGCTGTTTTAAGGATTGCTGCGGTAACAACCTCTGGACACTAGGAGGCGGAAGAGAGCAGATTTTTATTATTATTATTATTTTATTTCATTTTTCCAGAAGTGCGTCAGTGATTAAGTTATTTAACCTCACATCTGTGGTGAGTGTGGAACAATTTAAAGCAATTTATAAATATATTGTAAATAAAATGTCCGGGTGGAGGCGGAGACAGTGGGCCGGTCTCATTTTAACTTTCACTTTCGGCCTCTAACGACATTAACGCTTGTTTTAGGCTCGCACACTCAGCCGATAATGTTTTTATCTTTTAAATAACGTTGTTTGACATGTTTCTGTCGCTTCAGAGCAGCAGCAGTGCAGATTCCTCCTCGTTTCTGACAGTTTAACCGACGAACAGTAAAGATGTGGCCGCCTGGGACACCCATGATGTGGGCCGGTTGGGTGTGTGTTTTCCTGGCTGCTGTGTCTGCAGACCCCGGTAAGTTTACCAGCTGACTGTGAGCTAACTTGGTTTTACACGTTCAAAAGTCTCTTTTTGGTGGTTTTATATGTGTACAAGCGCAGGTGGTGTCGCTGTACTGTGATTTTCCTTATCCAGGGCCCCACCCAGTGTAAACCAGCATGTAGATACAACTACAGTGGACTCACAGTGTAACACCAGCTCATGCCAACTGTCTACAGACTGCATGAGGGCTGATATATCAGACCTATAATACAGCATAATGAAGTAATGCGACAAAACCGCTGCAAAACAGTAAAACAGAAAAAGTAGTGCACCACAGAACCTTTAGGAATAGAATAGATCTGAGGAGAGTTGAGCTAGAACAGGAATAGAGTATAATGTTGCACTGGAACAGAAATAATAACAGTAAAATAGAAAAAGTAGTGCTCCATAGAGCAGTTAGGATTGAAATACAATACTGTACAATAGGATATAATAAAAGAGAGCATAACAGAGTATAATGTAACTGAGTGAAACAGAATTAAAATATGTAGAATAGACTTGTAGTTGTACATCATAGAACAGTTAGTAGGCAGAAACCTCAAAGCTCAAAATGAAATAATAACATCTATAGAGTAGAATACTGTAGAATAGAATAAAATAGAATACTATATGATATAATAGTGCATAAGAGAGTTAGGGCTGCGTCCAACAATCTGCTGATTATTTTCTCGATTAATCGTCTATAAAACATTAGAAAACAGTGAAAAATGCCCGTCACAGTATGTGATGACCTCATCTCATGTCTTGGTTTGTCCGATCAATCGCCAAATCCTAAAAATATTCAATTTATTACAATGCAAGACCAAGAAAAGTGGCACATTTTCACATTTGAGAACCTGGAACAATCAAGTTTTTGGATTTTTTGCTTGAAAAATAACTTGAACGATGAGTCGATTATCAACATATTAGCCGACTAGTTTTCTGTCGATCGACCAATTGATTAATCAACTAATCGTTGCAGCTCTAAAGAGAGTTTAATACAGCAGGGTGGAACAGAATTAAAATACGTAGAATAGACAAATAGTTGTACATCATACAATAATTAGTAATAGAGTAAAATACTGTAGTATGCAATAGAATAGAATAGAAAACTATCGAGCATAACAGAAGAGAATAGAGGAGAGTAAAATATAGCAGGGTGGAATATAATTAAAATGTGTAAAACAGAAAAAGTAGTGCACTATAGTACAGTTAAGAACAGAATAGAACAGATTATAATGCAGCAATTTAACAGAATAAAGATGTGTAGAAAAACATAGTTGTATATCATATAACAGAAATAGAGTAGACTAGAATAGAGCATAACAGAGTATAATAAAGCAGGTGGAACATAATTGTGAAGTATCTTCACATTTGTGAAGCTGGAACCATGAAATGTTTCTGCCTGAAAATTGACTTAAACGATGATCAAAATAGTTGCAGAATAATTATAATAATGAATCGACTGATTGTTTCAGTTGTACATTTTCATGTTTTGTGTGCAAAAATCTTAATTGGTAAAGTAAGTAAAGCTGTGAAATGATTGAAGCGAAGTAAAAAGCACAATATTTCCCTCTGAAATGTAGTGGAGGAGAAAGATGGCACGAGAAGAGAATACAAATTTGTACTTCAGCACAGAACTTGAATAAATGTACTTATTTAAATTCCACCACTGACTAAAAGCCCCAAATTGTGTGCTCACTGTCTGATCCCCGTCTCACCAATTAGTCTATAAAATATAGCACTAAATATAGCATGAAATATAGCACGAAATAGCACTAATCTGAGTAAAACTTAAACAACTTATGGGACTGAAAGTGGTTTAAATAATAACCAACTGCTTGCTAAACGGCTTTATCTTCATAACTTCTAGTTTAACCAGAGTCCAGTGAATAAAAAGCCCATTTAAAGGATGTTTAGACAAGATGGAGCTTCTTTCTGTCCCTGCAGGGAACACAGTCTACGCGGAGGTGGGCAGTGAAGTTGTCCTCAAACCAGGTGCTGCCTTTGTGACGGGCTCCACCACCAACATCCTGTGGAAAGATGGCGGGAACATCGCCATGGAGTGGGACGGAATTGATATTGATCTTAAACGCCACTTCGCAGGTACACTGAGCCGAGTTTAGTGTCCATGGGATCAAATATGAATGGTCCAGTGGTGGCATGTTTAACTGTTTGTGAGTTCAAGACTTGTGTTTGGAAGCTAACGCCATCTGTGTTGGTGTTTGTTTAAAGTGCGTGGCAGCCTGAACACTTCCACTGGAGAGATGACTCTCACAGGACTGGTCAGAGACGACAGTGGAGTGTACACGCCAATAATCAACAGCGTGGCCGCAGCTCCAGTTAATCTCAAAGTCATCTGTGAGTGGATAAATCACACACAGTCTGGGGTTGTTTCCACTGTCCAATTCTGTCAGAAAGAATCCGTTAATTGTCAGAAACATCAAGAAAATCAGGAAATGAAAATGCCACAGGGTTACCATGACAGTGATCGCCTATTTGACATTTTTTTGTCTCAATAACAACAGCTCCCGTCCCTGCACCCACTGTTATTAAATCCTGTAATGATGAGGAGACCTCCTGTGCTCTGACCTGTGATGGAAACACAACAGGCGCTGAACCATTCAAGTACACCTGGAAGTTTGGTGACAAAGTGTTCCATGAATCATCTAAGGAGCGACACATTACTAAGGTATTGTACACTGTAATGCAGTGTGCAATTCTCACATCCACAATGTGTGCATTTCTTGTTTAAATCAAACGTATAAGCACATATATCTTCAGTTGACCCACTGTTTTTCTTTTGAAGTGTCCTCAGAAGTGTTGATAAACATGCGTAAATCCTCTCATGCAGAATATTGCAGCCAACTATCATAACCTTCAAACTTCAAATAAATGTTTCATATAGGGCTGCAACTAACGATTATTTTCGTTATCGATTGATCTGTCGATCATTTTCTCGATTAATCGATCAGTTGTTTGGTCCATAAAATGGTGAAAAGTGTTGATCACTGTTTCCCAAAGCCCAAGGTGACGTCCTCAAATGTCTTGTTTTGTCCACAACCCAAAGATATTCAGTTTACTGTCATAGAGGACTAAAGAAACCAGAAAATATTCACATTTGAGAAGCTGAAATCAGAGAATTTGGACACTTTTTCATAAAAAAATGANGGAGCTGTTGACAGCGTTTTATCAGTGGGTTCGCACTTGGTTGGGCTGTCGAACAACGCAGAACCATCAACATCAGCATTATCATCAGTCATAAAAGTATCAGAAAGATGCACCACATCATCTAGTTTTACGAGCCCTGGCACGCGTAACGGCGCATGCAGGGAAAACGGAGTGCGAGCCGCACGGATCCACGGTGGGGTTTTCAACAACTTCAGGGGAGGGGAACACTTTCACTCCTGCTAAATCATTTCATTTTAATACTCCACCGAAACCATCCAAAACGAACGGTTTGAAATCGGCTTCAATTTTGTCCTCCGTTCCCACCTGAGCCACATTTTGAGCTACACTAGGCATTGTCTGAATCAACCCGATGGCGGAGGGACTCTCTGACCTCTTAAACTGTTCTTTCCTCTTTAACACCGGACAATCAGCA
>NTHP01000378.1:753937-776325 GCA_003416845.1 Oplegnathus fasciatus | reverse complement strand
TGAGTGAAAAAGTAAAAGTACTGTAAAAATATGCAATTGATAAAGAACGTGGAATAGGAGGCAGTTTTCATGTATTTACCAGTATAAACCAATGAAAAAAACTGTTTGTACATAAAGAAAGAAATCACATTTATTCTGCCTCAGCATCCCGTCTCTGGTCTGGGTGAGGCCAGAGAGTCTCATCAGTATTAGCAATGTTAGCCCTAGCCAGGCAGCGGGGGAAAAAACCCTTGTATGCTTTATCCAATATGTGGATTATAGAGGCTACTGTGGAGTGGCTCAGATTCTGCTGCACTCTTTGCAAAGCTTCCCTCATCGACATCCCATGGACAAGAACATGGTCAACTAGTTGCACGAATCTCATCAGAAACTATTTGCCTCCTTGCCCTTGCCCTTCCTCTTCATCTTACTCTTCCTCTTCTACCTCCTCTCCTTCCTCTCTCTTCAGGTCTTTGTGGATGCATTGTTCCAAAACAAGTGAACTGACCCATGGCCCTTTTATTCTGACTGGTGTGTGAACAGTTTAGACTCCCAGTGTTTCCACCTGGGGAACTGTGTGTTTATTGGGTTCCAGCTGTGATGACTTGAGTTAATGATACTGAATGCCAGTGCTCTCTAAATGACCACATGCTGCAGCCAGTGATATGTGAAGGGATTTGTGTGTAGAGTCTTTCACAGAAAGTTCAATGAATCTGAATCATGTGTGAAAACAGGGGAACAGTGTTTATAGTTTTGGGAAATGGGTCTGTCTTTTGGTAGAAGGCGTCATGGTTTGGAATGTTTAGTTAATAGGCCCAGTTCTAGTGTGGAAGCAATCGAGAAAAACTGTAATATTGTTGTTCAAAGAGAAATGTTTCTTTTTTCCAAATTGGAGAAACATTTGGAGTTCATTTGGAGTTCCTCTTATCTGGTCTTAGTTTCAGTAAACTGACTTTTAATCATATTTTTCCCCCTATCAGATCTAATTTTAGGAATTCCCTGTCCTCTCCTTATGTCAACCAGTCTAACTCTTTGTTTTCCTTTTTAAAAAAATAAATCCTGATATTCAGTGTATTGCTTGAGAATTGTGGCCTCATTCCAACATTTCGGTGCAAAATCCAAACACCATGCGTGTTAAATGCATGTTACATATATCTCCAACCCTTATTTATGTATTCCTTTGACAGGACCTACTCTGCTGACATCCAAACAGAGCCTGAAACCACAGACTATGACTTTGACCCAGATGAGTTCCCTCACACTTACTCCCCAGACTTCAACCCCTATAGAGAGAGTAGGTATCGCACACACACACACACACACACACACACACACACACACACACGAAGAACACAAGAACACACATTACAGTTGTCAGTGACACATAAATGAGATATAAATGGCTTCAATTTCCAAAATGGCCCTGCAAGCTCTGTGTAATAAGCAAGAATCTTCTTCCTGATGTATAGCCTAAATCTTACTTTGATAAGTTAATTACAGCATTGATAACTATTCTGCAGCTGAGGATTTTGTTTGCACTGATTTTCCACGTCGTGTGTTTTCAAGTTTTGAGGAGTTCTACTCCATATGTGAAAAAGTTGAATGAAACCCTTAGTGTCTCCAGAGGGAGCTGTGTGATAAATGTTCTCAAATGACGTCACTTGAGTCAGCATCAGCTGGGGCTGAGGACTACAAGTTTGTTAAAATTAAAATAAAAAAAATCAGGGTTTGTGGAGTTAGAAAGAAGTAGCTGTTACTAGCATAACACACCCCAATCTCCCACCCAACTATCCTTGTTGCAATGTGAGTAATGTAGACACCGGGTTTCAACAAGGAAGAAGAATGTGTGGAATGAAAAAGACAGTATTTCTGGTTCTGCTGCATTGATCTTGATCCCTTTTTTAAACTGTCCATTGTGAGTTCAATAATGTTGTATGAGAACAATGCTCAAACAGGGGGAACTCATTGAAGATACAGAATACAAAGTGTTTCACACAGGCCAGCGAGTTAAATTCTACTATCGTAAGATCAAATCAAAAACACACACAACACATTTACTTGACCAGAATGAAATAGCTAAAATTCCAGTAATAAAAGATAAAAAAACCTTACAGTTACATGCCAAGTGTATCCTGTTTTCTATCGGAGTATACCAGGTAGCATATCCAGGTTTCTGAAACAAGGATACGATATGGTGTTTACATGCATAAAGCGTAACTGGGATATCATAGCCAGGAAACTAGTGTACATGTAAACGCATTCAGTGAAGTGAAATAAAATGGCACTTATTGATATAGCACTATTTATCCAGCATGACCCCAGACTCATTCATAGGTTTCTGGGCTAAGCCCTAATCTTCCACTGCCCCTAGATCCGCCCCTGCTCACATGCTCATGGAACTAAATGTGAACTAATGTCAGAAATATAGCAAGGGGCCAGACCATGAAGAGCATTAAAGTTAATCAGTAACAGTTGAGGAAGAAGTATTCAGATCCTTTAGTTAAGTAAAAGTACTAACACAACAATGTAATAGAAAAGTCCTACATTCATAATCCTACTGAAGTGAAAGTATCATCAGCAAAATTACATTACATTTATTTAGCTGATGCTTTTATCCAAAGTGACTTACAATAAGTGCATTGAACCATGTGGATACAAACCAAAAATTGCAAGAATCATGCAGGTACATCAACATCATCAATAAGCAGAACTGCTTCATGATGCTCCAAGTGCTACATTTATAGACAAATAAGAGACAGACGGTTTTTTATTTTATTAAATTTTTTTTATCTTCACGGGCCAAGGTGCAGTCTGAACAGATGAGTTTTCAGTCTGCAATGGAAGATGTGTAGGGTTTTTGCTGTCCTGATGTCAGCGGGGAGCTTGTCCCACCATTGTGGAGCCAGGACAGCAAACAGGTGTGATTTTGATGAGTGGCTGTTGGCCCCTCTTGTAGTGAGGGAGTAACAAGTCATCTGACGGTAGCAGAGTGGAGGGGCTGGGGTGTATGGTTTGACCATGTCCTGGACGTAGGATGGGCCTGAGCCATTCACAGCATGGTAGGCAAGTACCAGTGTCTTGAATTGGATTTGAAGAAGACAGTGCAAGGAGTGGAGGAGCGGTGTAGTATGGGAGAGCTTGGGTAGGTTGAAGACCAGCCAGGCTGCTGCATTCTGGATGAGCTGCAGAGGTCAGATGATACATGCAGGGACACCAGCCAGGAACGAGTGGCAGTAGTCTAGGCGGGAGATGACAAGAGCCTGGACCAGAACCTGCACCGCCCTCTGGTTGAGGAATCGACGCATCATCCTGATGTTATTGAAAATTAATCTGCAGGAGCGGCTTGTTGCAGCGATGTTGGCAGCGAGGGACAGCTGGTTATCCAGTGTGACACCCAGGTCCCTTGCAGTCCAAGCCGGGGACACCACAGAGTTCTCAATGTTGATGGAGAGGTCATGGATGGGAGATTCCTCCCCTGGAAGCAAGAGCAGCTTGGTCTTGTCAAGAGTGAGTTTCAGGTGGTGTGCAAACATCCACTGATAGATGTCATCCAGACATGCAGAGATTCGTACTTCAGACTGGGGAAAAGACAGATTTAGTTGAATGTCATCTGCATAGCTGTGGTAGGAAAAGCTGGGTGAGCGAATGACAGAATCAAGTGACTTGGTGTGCAGAGAAAAGAGGAGGGGACCCAGAACAGAGCATTGAGGGACCCCAATAGTGAGGCTACAAGGTTCAGACACAGATTCTCTCCAAGTTACCCTGTAAGTGTGGTCCTTGATGTAGGATGTGAACAGGGTGGAGAGGAGGATTTGGTGGTTCACTGTCTCAAATGCTGCCGAAAGGTCCAGCAGGATGACAACAGAGGACAGGGAGGCTGCTCTAGTAGTGTGGAGTTCCTCTGTGACGGCAAGAAGGGCAGTATCTGGTTGAGTGGCCTGCCTTGAATGCAGACTGGTGTGGGTCGAGAAGGTTGTTATTGTAGATAGGCAGAAAGTTGAGTAAAGACAGCACACTCAAGTGTTTTAGAAAGAAATGGTCTGTAGTTCTTTACATCAGTGAGTGTGGGTTTCTTTAAAAGAAGGTTCACTCTCGCTGCTTTATTTGCATCATCACTGTTTATTTGTCCTCTCCTCAGGTAACATCAGTGCTGTGAATTTCACTGTGGAGGCTGTAGATGAGAACAAAGTAATTGTCAACATCACAGATCCTCTAACCAGTATCCATCGGCGTGGGAAGCAGCTCAGCATCAGAGACATTCTCAAAAAGGACCTCAAGTATAAGATCAGCTACTACAAGTCTGGAAGTACAGGCAAGGTGCAGTATTCAGCTGTCAACACTGACACTGATAGGAAGTTCATACAAACACACTTTCACCAAAGTAATGAAACCTAACAAACAGCTGTATAATTAAATACCTAGGGTGAAACAGGAGAATGACCATAGAGTAGTTTTAAGCGTTCATCGTGTTGGATTTTTATAAAATTAATGAATCAGTTAATTATTTCAAACATACATTATTTAAGTTAATTAACATGTGCAAGTTAGAATTGTTTCATTCAACTTGACACAAATACAATGCATAAACTTTACAAAATGGACCAAAATACATTTCTGGTTAAACGCTACACCTAGCTTCGATACAAAGCTTTCCAAAAAAAAGTACATGGACACAAATGAGCTGGTAACTGTAAGTCCATCAGAATTTAACATCTTCTCCAACATAACGTGCGTTATTCACAAAATGTTCTCGACTATCTCTCCTTGACTGGGATGGTATTTAAGGTTGTTTTTGACTTCAGTGGTTTGGTTTATCAGTCAGTCAGTCACGTGACCTATAAATGACCATAAATAAATAAATACAAACCACATTACAGTTATCTTTTTAAAATAGTTTTTGCAGAATACAGTATTTCCTCTTAATAGGTAAGAAAGGTTTATATGCACATTGAAATTTATGTGCACATTGAAATCATGACTGGAAAAAGAAAGTCATTTTCTCTCAATGAAAAACGTAGGTGCTTTATTCACTCTGTACAGCGAACACAGTACATGGCCCTTTTCTTTACTTGAACCTGAGCTTATCTGGACACTTTCTGCTGATGACTGTAACTTAACAACCCATGGAAGCATGACGGCGCTTCATGGTGTCTGCTGCGCATACAGTACAGGTACTTTTTTACACACACAGAGGAGAGACTCACTTACCATAACAAACCTGCCAGACTACATCACATGCATATGTCCAGGCCACCTTCCTTAAAGGGGAAGGCTCGGCCGGTAACACGGGGAAAGCACCTGTGGTTTAAGCCGCCCTCGTCAAGTGGATTGATAATGCCCGGTCACATAATGCTCCCTAAATAGCGTACCCCAGTAAATAGGGCTGTCTGTGTCATTACTTTATATTCATGTAATAAATATACAAATGTAAATTAGATTGTAATCTGCATGAGAGATAAAGAAAAAGAAAAAATATTTGGTTGTAATAATCATCTGCTTATAGTGATCAATTTGACCCAGACAGACGTGATCCCTATAAGCGGTTTCCACTGTATATTGAAACCAACTTCGTTTTTACAAAGTACAGTAATTCATCTTTGCCTATAAATGGGAAAAAAGTTTGAATCTTTTCATTACAAAATTAGTAGTGGTATTTGACACTTGAGAGAGGCTGCACCTTTCCTCCGATTGGGGTGGTTTCAGCGCCTTCAGCGGACATGCTCCCAGAGTTTCAGAGCAGAGAATACTGCTTATTTTTTCACGCTTTTGAAACCTAATTTCATATACTTGGCAATTTTTTAAATCATTCACATTTTTCTGTGATAAACTCAGAACGCATATTCATTATTGCTTTACACGGATTTTAAGAAAAAATGTGTATTCTATTTGTAAACTATTTGGATAATAACTGTAATGTCATTTTGAGTACCTTATTTATGGTTATTTATAAGTCTCACATCTAATTGATGGACTCAACATGAAGAAACCAGAGACAACCTCAAACACTGCAAGATAGCCAAAAACATTTGGTGAATAAAGTGAGGTATTTGGAGCAGAGTTGTGCAACGTATTTTCATTTTGATGAATTTGTCACTTCTGACATATCTGTCATGGAATGGACAACAAAAAAAACTTAAACTAATAGTTGATAGACAATATAGAATAGAATAGACTGATACCACTCACTTGTGTACAGTCTACAATAAATATGTAGCTGGAGCCAACAGCTGGTTAACCTATCTCAGCATAAAGAAAGAGGAAACAGCTAGCCTGGCTCTGTACAAACTTCAAAAATCCACCAACCAGCACCTCTAAAGCTCACTAATTAACACATTATTTCTCGTTTGTTTAATCCGTACAAATACTGACGTGTAAAAATGATAAGTAGCGATTTTAAAAGGGGATTATGTGCCATACTATCCCTTGGGTGGGCACAGTAACTTCCACTGGTAGCCTGGCAAGTTTCTGGCAAGGAAAAAAATCTGGCACACAATCCTCCGTGAAGGGGCACATTGTTATTTTTACGCGTCAGTTTTGGTATTGATTACACAAACAAGAGTGCTGGCTGTAGCTTTATATTTAATGGATGGATATGAGAGTGCTATCAATCTCAGCTAACTCTCTGTATGAAAGCAAAGCGTGGGATATTTTCCAAAATGTCAAACCATTGCTTTAAGGTAGCAAATAACTACGAACTTCACACGTTGCTATTGATATTTATGCATACTTTGGGGGGAAAAAAAAAACTAATGTAAATGAATTTAAAGTGACTGTTACTATGAAGACCAAGTTTGCCTTTGGGAGACAGAAACATGTGGAGGGTCATTCCATTGTCACTCCAAAGATAAAATAATAAAATAAGTGTGAAAGTTCATACTGAAATGGAGCAACTTCAGGAGCTGATTTGATATTAGAAAGATACTTACAGTATGTTTTGATTTGTCAAAAACATTATATATAAATGTGGTAGTGAAATCAAGAAAGCTGAATGTCTAAATGTCCGATGTTTAAGTGAGTGATTGTAATATTTCCTGTTCTTACCTGATAGAGAGACATCATATCTAACTCCAGTACGGCAGAGGTGCCACACCTGGATGCAGGACAGAGTTACTGCTTTATGGTGGCAGCCTTCATCCCCTCCAGACCCAAAACCACCCAGCAGGGAGCCTGGAGCATACAGCAGTGTACACATGGACACACAACCACCCCGCAAGGTGCACACACTCTGTATACACTACACTACACAAGGTATAGACATAGAAAGAACATCAACATCAACAGGGCAATCAATCAATCGTCTTAGGGCAGGTACATCCTATACTATGAGGTAATAAAGTGAAACTTCAGTGATTCCTGCGATGAATATGGACTGCTTGCGTTCACTGGGCAACAAACTGGATGAACTTCAGCTACAGGTGACTTTTATTCATCTTCCGTTTTGTGCTTCACGGAGACGTGGCTGTGTGGATCGATACCGGACTCTGCAGCTGACAGGCTTCAATTTTTTCAGAGTGGGTCGTGACACAGAACTTTCAGGCAAAACAATCTGCTTTTACACTAACAGTGGCTGGCATAATAATATGACAGTGATTCTACAGCACCGTTCTCCTGTTCTGGAATATTTTTTCATAAACTACACACCTTCCTACGCCCGCCGGAGTTCGTTTCATTCATACTGGTTGGTGTTTACATTCCACCGCAGGCCAATGTGCTCGCCGACCAGACAATGAGGTGGACCACATCATGTCGTATCCATTACAGAGTAAAAACAAAAGTCACATGAAAAAGTCACAATAAACTGTGTGAGAAAGGAACGGAAGAAAGGAGCCAAATCAGAAGCTGCTGGTGTGTCTGCGGGTGCAGGAAGGCACAGCTCTAGAAAGTCCAGAGAGGCAGTGACACTCAGCACTCAGCTCAAACGCTGGAATATGTACATGTTCTGAATGTATATACTGTATGTTCACTGGCCGATTGTCAGGAGGGTATGGGGGTTGCGGTTGCACCTGTGCTTTGCAGTTAACGAACAGCACAAAAAATGCACAACAGTGCAATAAAATTAATCACGTCATTATGTGGTATGGTTAACATTATTGTACCTCGGCATAGTTAAAAAAGTTGCATCTACCTCAAATAATCACTAATATTTTCATCACCCGGCGAGCACGCTAAGTGACTCAAATCAAACACACCCACGATGTTGCGTGACCAACAGGTGCACACTGGGTCTGGTTAAATGCTACGTGCTAAAATGTTCACAGTGGATCCTCCAGGTGAACGTCTACCTTCAGAGAGGGATGTGAGGCCTTTCTGCTGTTTTTGACAATAATCCCTGACAAGCTGTGACTGCAGAGCCTCATTCAGCTCAAAGAACGCACAAACATTCCTTTTTAAAAATGGGAAACACCACCCCGGTCTGCTATTCCACAGGCACTATCCCCCACCTCCATTCAACAATGAAGAGGTGTGTCAGCCAAGATGACCGAACAATGTCCAGAGCCTTCAGCATCACAGTGACCAGTATCTGTCTGCTGCTTCAGTAGACCCCTGGACCAACCAAGCCTGAAAAGCCTCCTTTTTAAGCTTAATGGCCTCCTTCACCGCTGGACACAACACAACACAACACGCGTACGTTAAAATCAAATCATAACTCAGAAAACAAAGTGAGGGACAGCAGACTGCAAACAGTCAATCACAAACGTAACTAAATGTACAGTCGGTAGGAGTGCAGCCAGCTGGGACACTGTTTTCTGTGTTGTGATTTGATTTTAATGTGGCATGGAAAATTCATGTCACAATGAAAAACAATTCACTCAGTTATTAAAGATAAAAAGCTAAATAACTTTGATTTTAACAAATGCTTTTCATTGAATTCTGACACAGTAAACGCACACATGAGGAGGAAATACATATCACAGTGTGTATTGTATTTCACTTTATTTCTTTCATTTGTTTTTATTTAGACATTCTTAATCTTCCATACTGGCAGACTAGGGGATACAAACAATACATAATAACAATCATACAGATGCACATAAAAACATTGCTCTATAGAGCCACTAGTGGTTAAAAACTATACTGTGTGTTTATAGTGATGAATGATCAGCCAGATCCATCTGCCTAACAGTGACTCTCATTGTCCCTCCAGAGTGGAGTTTTGGAGCATGGGTTGGTGTGGTCGTCATCCTGCTCATAGTCCTCCTCATCATCATTGTGGTGACAGTCTTCTGCTGCAGATGCTGCCGACAAAGAAACAAAACCCTCCACACATCTCAATCATCGTCACCTGTTTAGTGTGTGTGTGTGTGTGTGTGTGTGTGTGTGTGTGTGTGTGTGTGTGTGTGTGTAAGTGCCTTTCAAACCCAGGGAGCTGGCCTCCCTTCAGTTTTCTATCTCCTCTCTAGGAGAACATTATTTTACATCGCTATGCTCTTCATTTACAGTCTATTGTGGTCATTATGTTTTTATTTCATATTTTAATCTACATTAAATGTGAACATGTGCAGCTTTATCTGACAGCTCAATAAGAATTCCGCTTTTCTAGAAGAAGACAGTTTATTAATCCCACTAGGTGAAGTTCAGTTTTTTTGTTGCTATTATTATACACACGGGTCTGAAATACACACACGCACAAACAGCACCTACACACATGCCAAGCCAAGTCCCCACGGACTGAGCTACTACCACCTCAGGTACTACTGTCTACATTTTAAGCACCACCTAGCAAGCAGCTTTGTTTTAAAATATCAAATGCTAACCACTGTAGCAGTTCCAGTTCAACTGGAAGAGTTTTGTCAGAAGCTAATTAAGATTTGAAATGTGATTCGTCTACCTGTTAGATTGCACACTAAATGTATAACAACTTAATTCCCAAAGCTTACCTTATCTCACAAACTGTTTTCTATGAACACATTTTTCATAATTCATCGTTCTTTCAACTAGACTTTCCCTTAAAGAACCACATACAAATAACCATACAAGTAGAGTAAAAGAAGCTCTTTAGTGGCATCTAGTGGCTGTCCCATGAAACTACAACTACATCAGCCAACGCATCTCTTTTACAAATCCATATTCAACTATGCTTTTAGCCTTATGTGGTAGAACTCAGTTATTTTTTTGTAGCACAATTGTTGTGCCTTTTGTTGATCAAAAGGAAGGAAAAACAAAAAAACCCACTAAAAATTCTTCTTCAGCTTCTACAGATCCTGCTTTTTTCTTAATTAATATACATATTATCACATTCAACAGTGACATTCATCGCTGAATTATGCTTTTTTTTTAAACACATCGTTTTATATTATTATTATTAACATGTTATTAACAATGTTCTGGAGTTTGGAGATGCAGTGACTATGAATATCTGACCATGTGCTAACTGGTCCGGTATGTTTCTGACTGAGTAGAAACGACAAATGAAAGGTGTCGTTTGTAGTGACAAACCCACAGAGAATCCTCACCAACTCTGCAGTTCCCTTCAGCTCGATGGAGCTTTTTGGCATCTTTTAGCTCATTGTTTTAGTTTTACGACCCACAAACTCTAGTTTCCAGTCTTTAAGTGACAAACTCTGACTGTACAAAGCTACAACTACACCAAAACATGTTGTTTCCTCTACAGACATCTGATAAATGGCTGTTGTTACCTCCTCTGCTCTGTCTGATAGACGACATGTACACTGACACAAATCATAAAGTGAAAAATAAAATTGAAAAGCAGTTTTATTACCTGTTGACAGTGATCTCTTAAAGACGAACCAGACCACATGCTGGAATTATAGATGACTTTTATTTCTTAATTTTTTCAACACAGAACCTCACATTTAGACAGCAATACACACAACATCACATCACAAGAAACCATGGCTTCACCATGGTAAAACACAGAAGTTGTTTTGAATATCATTTCACTCAACCATGGCTTTTAAAGTGCATCCATCTGTATCATAGAAAACACACACTGCAAAAAATGAAAAGCTCCAGAAGCATCTTTATCTTTTCTCTCTCTGAACAATATTACTGCTCTGACAACTGCTTCAATAATATTCTGATCATGTAACAACAGACATTATAAGCAGCCTGTAAATAAATAAACACAAAATAAATACATACAAAAATAAATGAATACATAAATACATACAAATTATTTAACTGCCATCTGTGAAAATAATAAAATTGCTTGCTAACCTAGTCATTTTTACAGTGCACGGGATGAAATGTTTATTGTGCTACATGTGCCTATGTACAGTGATACATTTTCAACATTTCTTAAAAGTAACGAAACAGATACCATTTATCAGTCAAAAATTTGTTTTAGCTTTGGAGAGTGGAAGGTTGATTTTACTTATCTTAAGAAAAAACTCTGGTTAGAAAATTGGGAAATGTTCTTAACTCCTTTGTACAGTTGTCTGAAAAACAAATCTGGTCATATAGTTGCTTCTTTTATGAAACTCAATATGTAATATTGTCATTAAAATGAATGTAATTTTGATCTGTATCAGTTTTTGACAAAAGAAGATGTTGGTTTGGCTTATAGCCAGTTCATTAAAGAGAAACTGGGTCCAACAGGAAGATGCATTGAATGTGTCTGGTTTGTTTGGATTAATAGAATAAGAAGTGGGTAGTTAGTGTGAGCAGTGGGGTTCCACCTACAGAAATGTTATCACAGATGAGCCAAAGTGAAAGATTTGACAGTACTGAACTCATCATGTGATTGAAAGGTGAGCTCTATAAGTTCTGAATTACTGAAAACAAACTAACATTTAATGAGGGAAACATACACTATGTGCTTCATGTTTTGCTAACATTTGAAGGTAAAATTATGATGTTATATCAAAGGGGATGATATGATAATTATTGTGAGACAATATACTGTATACTGTAAATTTGTCTAGCATCACAGATTTTTCTGTATCATTAATAACATAGTAGTTATCTCATGGAATATTACTGGTTTTGGTGGGCAATTCTGCAAATCACTGAACGGAACTGCTTTATCTCAAATTAGATTTTTATACACTGTATGATGATCTGTTGAGTGTTTACTTTGCTGGATGAGCCAAAACTATAAACTCATGCCGTGTTATTTTATCTATTAACATTTTCTCAATGGATTTTCCAGAAAATGTAATATATCACAGTGTCGATATATATCTTGACCCGAAATTACATACACTGTGATAGAGGATTTATCCATATTGCCCAGTCAAATGGAAATCTTTGTCAAACTTGTATGTTTATTGTATTGTATTAATGACAAATTTAATCCATTTGACAATAAGCATTTAACTGAACATTGTAAAGAGGGCAGCACTGAAAACAGGGTCCCATGGATATATTCATATTAGTTATGTTGTCTGATAAATTTCACTGTTACAAACTAATTTCTTCCTCCTGTCCATAAAGCCAGCAGAATGTCACATCTGTCTCACTGTGGCCTCCTGTTCAATGTGTACATGGATTTGCATTTTGTCTTGACTGCATGTTTACAAAGTGTCAAAATCACAGAATGTCTGCTTTTACAGGGTTCACAGTGTTGTCATGCGCTCATGGCAAAGTAGTATTGAGGTAGGTGTGAACTAAAAATATTAACTAAAATGTTCCTTTAGTGCCTGCTAAGTCTGTTACAGTGTGATGGTAGACTGTGATTTGGGATATATATTCATCGGACACACCAATATTCTATCAGTAATATATGCATATTTCATTGTATTTGTAAACTGCTTGCTGAATTGTTTTCATGGTATATTGAGTGTGCACTGCTTTGTTTACCCGACCAGAGGATAAAATGTATTGGTTACACAGTATTTGTGGACTGTTTCTCACAGTAAGCTGAAGCAGTGCAGTAACAGATAACTGCAGCACATTTGTTCAGAGTGTGTTACCTTAAAGCGGCTATAATCGATAACAACAACAATGCATTCAATGTATTCAATGACAATGTGAAAGGGGTCACTCGTAGAGAAGAATCTCCAGAGAATCATCAGCAGAATCTGCAGCTCTCCTGATCTTTACGGAGCTTTATAGCGAGTTTCTGCTCATTGTTTCAGTATTCAGCACCCCAGCTTTACTGTTCTGGTTCACTCTCAGCGCTCTCATAGCGTCGTTTTAGAGAAAAGGCTGTAAAAAGCCACTGTACACTACCTGCTCAGCAGCAAACAGCAGACAGACACAGTTAGAGACTAGCTGGTGAACGCAGTGGAGCATTTGGCAGCTAAAGAGATGTTTTTCAGGAGTTGGTAGGAGAGTGAATATTGGGCTTACATTCATCAGGTGACACAAACACCACTCAAAATGAATGATCATGTTGCTCCATAATTGCTGGATGGGGAAATAAACAACTGTTTTCTACAAGTTCACCACATCAACTTAGAAGGTGATGTGGTGTGTTGTGCTCACAACTTGTTTCTGCTGCCCCCAAGTGGCCAAAGTGACTGATTCTAGCTGTGCTCTAATTCCATACTCCATACTAACTCTAAGCAGGTTTAGAGTATGTTGTTTCTTCACACTTAATTAAATATGCTCTAAGGTGTCTGTATGCTCACTAAATGAATTCTGAGTGTGCTGCTGCAATGCACAAAACCCCCAGAAAGAGTATTACATCTTTGTTGCTTTGTTTGTAAAGTTTCATTTGCAGTGACATTCCAAAAGGTCTTATTTCCTGTTAGTGAATACTGTGGGATAAATTGATTAATTGAGTTCCAACTGCAAAAACAGTAAACTATGATAATTAGTATATAGTACATACTATAGCCGAATTGATACTGGAGTTTTGAGGCCGGTACTGATGTTGATATTTGAGAGTTTAAAAAAGGCCATAAGGGCAAATATGCATTTTTATGCATAAGCACGTAATTTAAACAAACATATGTTATAGGGATCACTTAAATGTGGTTCTTAAAGAATTGTGATCAAGGTACAGTATGTAGTGAGTGGGACATTTTACAGTGTAAAAATAAATGTGTCACTTCTCTCTGGTGGACAAACTCTGCAATAGAGACACTTTTACTATCTAAAACATATCTATGGCATTTCTGTGTTTTAATGTTTTGGTACTCATCAGCTGCCATATAGGCCGATACCAATACATGGATAATAAGCTAAACCAGCACATATATTAGCTACCGCTAATTTTTCCTGTGTTTTTAGTGTGGTCATACTCAACAAATTGAAGTTTCTGTAGCCTATCTTTATCATTTCTTTCAAAGCAGTTTCTAATGATTTGAGTGTTGTGTTGATGGTCACTCTTGCCCCACAATGCAGCATAATAGCTGTTCACAGCTGTAAGTTAGTAAAAAGAAAACAGACAGTGGCGTGGCAGCTCGGAAAACAGATAAACTAACAAATCCTTGGAAACACAATTTTTGCTCACTGTTTTGTTTTCCTATTTGAAATTGGCAGTAGTCTTTTAAAGTTGCAGTTTCACATCTGTCTGCACGTACTTTCACACCTATCCCTTTGTGTTAGTACCAAACAGTTAAGAAAATCAATGCCTTGTATACTAACTACCAAAATAGTGCACAGTCAACAGTAGTGCATAGTTTTATTATTTCATATTAGTATATTGTGTGGAACTGGGATACTGATGTAGTGAAATGCAGTGTAGAGGCCATTTAACGCTGATAGTTTTCAGCGTTGATGTCTAAGTAATGGTTTATTTATTTACTGCTACTGATTATAATGTTGTGGCTAAAATGTTTTAAAGAGTAACTTAACACCCCCCTGAAAATCTTGTTTTTGCTGGCCTTCAGTGGTTTAACTTCTCACCTTGCGGCAGTGATGTGCAGGTGTACTCCAGGATGTACTCCAGGACATCACTGTTGGGTGTGGTTACAGGTTCAACAAAGTGCACTTCTGACCACACCCATCAGTGACGCTGTGGTTGGAGGGGAACCAGGCTTGAAACTTTAAGCCAGAGATGGCAGTGAAACACTGCTTTTTTTCAGCCTGCTGTCAAGGTACTCTTCAAGGAGCACCTTAAAGTAACTGATGACTGAAAACACTGGGCATGTTACCATGGTGCCGGTATACTGTAGATATGCACTCACTGTACAACCTGACCAAACTCTCTACAGTTCTCATCCAATTTAGACCTAAAACTACTTATTGACTAGATAATCTGAAAACCACAATAGCAGAGTATATAATTTATATACATTTTATCTATGTGACAGTCCACTTACACATGCTCCAACACTAAGCTCAAATTAAAATAGGGGAGATTATTTTCACGGTGGACCAATTAGCCCTGTCAGAAAGGATGGAAAGCTTAACTAGGAGACTAGGTGTTGGCAGCTGATATTGTGAATAAATAATGGATAATATCAACCTTATGGTTGATTGACAAGCATCACCAGGGGTAAAAACACAAGGGAATAATTAATTTTATGTAAGACCACCCTCGAAGAATGTTGTTCATTTTCATACAGACTGAAGCCATAAGATCAGGTTTCCTTAATAATAACCATCAATCTTGTGGAGTCAGCCGGTCCCATGTTACGTAGTTGTAGTAGTACATTTTGCCTACTTCTCATCTTTCCATTCTGCCTTTAATGTTTCCCTTCGAAACCTCAAAAATGTCTGAAACTAGAATTATTGCCATAAATAAAAGCAGAATGAGCTCTCTCCCCTGTCTATTTAATCAATCATTCGTTCCATCTCCCTTTGTCTCCATTTCACTGCCTGTCCTCTAACTTCTCTCCTCATTCTCTTCATCTCTTGTGTTGCCATTGTTGTCATGGGAGCCCTGCTGACATGGTAACCCCCACATGAGTGTTGATTGGTGAGAGATCACTTCAGGTCGAAGCCCTGAGTCTGGGACAGAGCCTTCTCCTTGGCCTAAAACACACATGAAAGACAACAGACAACATGACGATAAATGTGATTAAAAGCTATTAGAAACTACAAATATGAATTCATGCCATGATATTTGACATATTAATTTGCTGCTTGCTGATATATAACATGTCAGCACAAATGGGTCTCTATTTTAGCAGCACAATTGAGAAGACCTGCAAAAAAACATTGTCTTTTATGCACAAGGCCAATGAGTCATATCCAAGTATACCTTTGCATTACATGACATTAAATTAATTTAGCTGACACATTTGTCTAAAGCCATTTCCAATAAGTATGATTTTTACAAGAAAGGCGCAGAGTAGAATGTGAGGATGTGGTGACTATTAATCAACCTATTATTTTTACTATTATTGCAGGCCATAAACCAAGGCACCAAACCAAAGTTTTGAACAAAGTAAAACTTTGACGTGATGATGGCCCTCGTTGTAACATCAAGGGATCGCCAAAGTTATTACAGTTCATCTTATGGGGGACATGGATGTTTCTACCATATCTCATATGTCAATCCATCCAATAGTTGCTGAGATATTTCACTCAAAACCAGAAATGTCAATCAGTGCAAAATTTAATCTCGATCCATCAAGTAGTTTTTGAGATATTTTGGCTTAGCTCAATTTGGTGGACTGACTGACCGACATTGCCATCCCCTGAGCAACATCGCTAGTATGGCTAAAATACTGGGTACTGGTTCATGGACTGGTGTGATGAGCATCATTTGCACATCAATGTACGAAAAACTGAAGAAATTGTGTTAGATCCCAGATCAATCGGAGATCATAGTACTGTTGCCATACATGGTCATGGCATCCGACAGGTCACTTCGTACAAATATCTGGTGGTCCACATTAATAGTGAGCTTAGCTGGCACACAGATGTTACAAGTGTCTGTGTGAGAATCCATCTCCATTTCCTTCAGAGACTAATATCATGTACATTTTTATAGAGCTACCACAGAGCCTTACGTTATGGTATTACCAGCTGGTTTGGAAACCTAACGAGACAAATTTAAGGCTCAAATATTCAGTCTGGTTTAGATGGCAGAGAAGATTATGGGAACGCCCACACCCCCCACCCCCCCAAGACATTTTTGAGCAGGAACGAGGTACACGGTCCCCTTGTGTAAGCACAATTTGTCCCTCTTTCAGTTAAACTAATCAATGGGCAACTCCTGGAGGATAGACAGAAGGGTAGGGATGCACTCAGATAACTGTAGGGTTTCAGTGATAGTATGTTTGCTTGTAAGCATGTAAAGTGAGATGTGTTTGCTTGCTTGTAAATTACATACTAAGGTGTGTATGTTTTGACATGTATGCCTCAAATTCTTGTCATTTTTAACAGAGTGAATAGCTTGTGACTAATTTGCTGGTTGTTTTTATGTCAGGCTAATGTTTGCACATGTGTTGATATTTAATATGTTTTTTATCGTGATGTTTGTTTTTGATGCAGCAATTGCCCTGAATCCAAGACAGTTTTCTCCTATGGGAGACAATAAAGTAACCTTAACCTTAACCTTGAGGCTGGTACCAATATCAATATTTGATTTCAGTTTTAAAAATTCTATATATTGGCCAATATGTTTTTTAACATTAACACATAACATACATACACATTTTTATAGAGATCCTTTAATTTTGTTATCAAGGAATTGTGAGATATGTAAATATGTACGGAGCAGAACATTTTACAGCTGAAATTTAGGCTCTCTGGTGGACAAACTATGTAATTAAGACACTAACACGGGCTTGGAGGCTTTACTAGGTCCCTGTAATAATCAGTGTGGTTGAAAAGGGCTTTGTAATGTCTGTGTTTCTGTAAAACTAATGATCACAAAGTGTGAAAAAAGTGGCCAGGGGGAACCAACTTCTATAAAACAATGAAATCATGCTGACCAGTGATTTTCATGTCATTTTTATGTCACAGTTATATACAAAGGAAATTAATTTTGCATGATAAATCAACTCACTATAGTACCACTTGTTTTCAACTTAAGAGAGGTTAACTCAGAAGTAAAGGTCTTCAAGGGTCAAACATTTTGGATCTGATCCAAATTCATGGGGGACCTACCCAAACCTGTCCTGCAAAAATTAATTATAAACCCCCCCAAGCACAGTCAGACCCAGTCCGAATAGACTAAAGCATCCAAAATGCGGTTGACTTGAACAGAACCAAATACAACAGGACCCTATCCAACCAGATTAGAATTAAGATAACTTGGACATGGACCAACTCGGTCCAGGGTCAGGTCTTGGATACTAAGAACTGAGTGGACCCATAAAAACCTGTACACAGAAAATTAACATATGTGAGTTGTGTGTGCGTGGTTTCCAACTTACCCTGAGAGAGGGCCGAGGAGGCCTAACTGGTCTGACTGGTTGTACTGGTTCTGCTACTGGGTTTGCTTGCCTTCCGTTCAGAGGCTCTAGGTCGTCAGCTACATCAGGACAACCGATGTATCCTCCAGCCCCAAACACTGAACCCAGATCACCTTCTAATAAGCTGTGACTGGTATGAGTATTGGGTATAGCGAAGTCCTGGTTAGCAGACATGTTGCTGACGGCTGTGTTGAGGGTTTCAGCAGTATTGGTGTTTGTTTTGTCGGTAGTGCAGATACTGGTGTTACTGAGTTTGAGTCCCAGTGGGTCTTCTGATGCTACATCACTGTCTGAGCTGTTATCGGTGGGGCTGACATTGAGATCTTGTTCCACAATGCATTTGTTATTGTTCGTTTCAGTGAAAACTTCCTTACTCAACAAGTCCAGCACCTCCTGGTTGTGATGGCTACCTAAGTCTAGCAATTCCTGATTTTCATTGCTTCCGAGATCCAGGAGTTCCTGGTTGCCGTGGCTACCTGAAACTAGCACTTCCTGATTTTCTTTACTACCAAAATCCAGTAGTTCTTGGTTGCCATGGCTATCTAAATCCAGCACTTCCTTATTTTCAGGACAGGAGATATCCATCAGTTCCCGATTGGCATGGCTACAAGGTTCCAGCACTTCTTGGTTATCATAGTTACAAGGTTCAAGTAGTTCCGCAATGGAGATATTGTGATAGGGTTCTACCACCTCCCGGTTGTCATGACTACAGAGATCCAGGAGTTCCTGGTTTTCATTGCTAACTGACTCCCTGTTGTCAAGGCTTGAAAGTTCCAGCACTTCTTGGTTTCCATTGTTACAAAAATCCAGCAGTTCCTGGTTATTGTGGCTACACTGCTCAAGCACTTCTTGGTTTTCATGGGTATGAGGTTCCAGTACTTCCTGGTTGCTATAGTTAGAGGGTTCTTCTTGCTCGTTGTTGTCATAGGTGCAAAGGTCCATTGCCTCCTGGTTATCACGGCCACAGAGCTCCAGAACCTCCTGGTTCTCTTCCTCAGGGCTCAGCTTAAAGCCATAAGGGTCAGAGTCCTGTACCATCTGGGAGGAAGTGATGTCAAACCCATAAGGATCAAAGCTCAGTTGGTCTGGTTGAGAAGAGGAGGGCTCGGGGTCAAAGGTCAGATCGTTTTCAGCAGGTTCTGGGCTCAGTTCAGCTTCATCAGGGTCTAAAAGAGTGTGAGTAGAATGTTCTGGACTGAGTTTAAACCCATATGGGTCAAAGGAAGACTGACTGCTTGGTTCATAGCTCAACTCAAAGCTCAGTTCTCTGTCCTGATCTGAGTTGGGCTCGATGAAGAGGTTCTGGGATCCTTGCGAGTTTCGGGGAGTTGCAGGATTTTGGGGTTTGTCTTCGATGTTGCTTACCCATTTTGCTCCCTGACTAGAGGTAAAATCATGAGACAGAGTTTGCTCTAAGCCGCCTGTCCAGTCAGGCTCCGATGAGACTTGTTCACCATGCTCAGGGAGAGCCTGAGCTGAACCAGAACTCAGACCTAGGAGAAGAAAACAATGAGGGCCATGAGGACAAGACTTTTAGGGGGCCTGAAAAGCAACAAAATAATCATTTGTTAAAATGACACTAACTTTAATCTTACATACTAAACAATTTGAAACACTACAGGCAAATGTTTAAAAGTCTATAAAGAGGATCAAAATAGCTCAAACTAGTAGATCTTTCAAACAGAAAGAGGTCTGTGTCCAAGGATATATGATTTAGAAAATGAAACCAATCAATAATTTAAGAAAGGTTTCACATCGAAATCAACATATAACACAATGGAAGCCATAGACTTGAGTAGACGTGAATAGACAAAAACTCAACCTGGGTGGCATTAACTGAGGCAAAGACGTGTCAACACGAGTTGGAAATGTTTCAACTCGATCAAAAAAATTGCACTTATCCCGAGACTTTATGACTCCACTTCATGAATGTACGGAGACAAGAAGAAAGAGCAGAGAGTCAGGAAAAATAACAGAAAGTACTGGATTTCCTGGTAAGCTCTGAGACCAGTTTGTACATTGGCCATTTAGTGAAAATAACTGTGAATAATGCATGGTAATGTATTGTTTGTAGGCAACGCAAACAAGCAGGAAAATTGTAAGGATCTTCAAAAAACAACTTTTTTCATGGTTCTGTTCTTCCTTGGCCCATGGCCAACTTTCTACTGAATTTCACTGCAACCGGTCTGGACATTTTAGAGACTGGCATGCATTTCTGCCACAATGTCTTTTGATATAACCACAGGGGGGTACCAAAATCTGACCATTTCATAATATACACCTACTGGCCTTAATAATATCAGTGTAATAGGGGCATACTAGCTGTCTATGACTATTAGGCCTATAGGCCTACTGCCCAAAGACCCCTGCACTCGTGCACTGACAGGTGCGGAGACACCTGCAGGTCATGGCTTTAACCATCCAAAATATTTATTCGTAAGCTGTGTTTTAATGATATTTCTATGGTTCTTTAGGTTTGCTTTTATGCTCACCTTTCTCTTTCTTTTGCACTTTTACATGCTTTTCTCCCTTTCTCCTTCTCTTTCTTCTTTCTCTCACTTATTTTCAAATTAGGTACTGTACTGAGGCTTTTATTTGTGTAATGTAAGTTGGCCCTTAGCTCTACGGTTCTCAACAATGACCTTTAAGACAACATTAAGTAGGAAAGCATGAAACATGAGTTGCATCACCAGTCAACTCACTGATAAGAACTGTAAAAAGTAAAAATGAGTGTAAAATTTGAAAAGTGGGAATAGATTTGAATATTAATTACCTTGTTCCAGTCCTTCTGTTGCCTCAGTGGGAGCCTCTCCAGCTAGAGATCCCAGACTGTGTTCTTCTATGTCAGAGGGAGGAGAGACAGTGCCAAGGTCCAGCTCATACCCATTAGGGTCTGATTCTACAGAATACTGACCATGGGACCTCCAGCTCTGGATGGGCTCCTGCCCCAGCTCCTCTGACGAGCTCTGAATGGGTTTAAATCCACGACAATCTTCAACCACAGCAATGGCATCCAGGTCCTCTCGGCTGTAGCTGATCTCTATGTCGCTGTCTTCATCAGGGAATTCAGACTCAAAGCACTGAGTTCCTGTTGAGGCTTTGTTTTCAGCACAGGACAGACTAGTGTCCGCCTCATCAACAACATTTCCTGTCCCCTCATCGGTGCAGGCGTTCATCTCTGGGAACAAAACATCTGCTGCAAAGGGGTCGCTGCCTTTGAAAGGGTCTGAAGCGAATCCATCTGGCAAACAGGTTATTTAACAAAAACTTAGTGACATGCCAGTTAAAATGTTACATCCATCCCAATTTTGTTAAATAATTTCAAATCATACTGAAAACAAAGAGAAAAAGGTGAAACCAGGTAACATGACACAAGCACTAAAAAGCAGATAGCAACAGATAGAAACCCTGTATCTAAAAGCAGTGGTGGAAGAAGTATTTGTATTTGTAATTATTATAACTGTAGTGGATTAAAAGCATAAATTATCATAAAATGGAAATATTCAAGTATAGAACACAAGTAAATACACAGGTTAACTAAGTACATCAAAATTGTACTTAAGTACAGTGCTTGAGTAAATCAACTTAGTAACATGCCACAGCGGTCTAAAAGCATTTTTAAACTTTACAGTTAGGTTACACTAGATTTGTGGTGGTACATAAAACACCAGTGAAACATTAAATCCAATCAAATATAATAATACTTGAGTTCAGAGAGTTTTAAACAACAGCATAGTTAGAGTCATGGTAGATAAAACCTTGACTTGTCATATAATTGATCTCCAACAAAAACACGTCCAGGAAAGACCCTTAACTCCTCTTAAAGTTTCAAGTAAAATAAAGTGTAGTATACTCGTATTATTACTCACCAGATGAATCCGTTTTAGGGAACAGGTCTTCATTGAAGAGGTCATCTACAAATTAAGTGAGAAAGAAATTGGAAAATCGCAATATACAACCAATGAGATGTGGTAAGAAAAAAAAGTTACAGCATAATTTCAATACAGGGTGCAAATAGCTGGTTCAGGAAATTTGCAAGTTACAGCTCTGTAACTGTTACAACTCTGTTACAGCTCTGTAACTTGCAAATTTCCTGAACCCAAAGAAAAACAGGCTCAGTAGGTATCACACAGAGATAGAAAACCTTGAAGTCAACGTAGTAGAAATACCTACCTGTGAAATGAAACC
>NTHP01000378.1:739122-753920 GCA_003416845.1 Oplegnathus fasciatus | reverse complement strand
GCGCGTGGCACACAGATGTCCCCCTCTCTTTAACCATTTACCAATGGTAAATTGCTACACCTGCCTTGAAACAATCCCCTCGTAGTCTCCAACATCCCTGGATATGGGACTCTGGTGTCATGTAACTGGTTCAAGGTTTTTTTTTTATTTGTCATTATATAATGCAGGATTGCACAATGAAATGCAGTTTTAGCCCCGTCCACGCTACATACACAGAAATGAAATGTGAAAAAAAAAAGGAAAACTAAATTATGTATATACTGTATATTGAATCATACCGTACATACATATATACTGTATATAACCCTAACCATATATATATATATATATATATATATGTACACACAACACAAGGTTGTATAAACAAAATTTAAGTTGTAGTCCCTTTATGCTACACACACAAAAAAACTAGATCAAAGCGCAAACAAGGGGTGGTGTAGTGCTATTTGTTTAAGCACCGGAGCGTACCTATGACACGCGTAAGTTGTGACTCATTTCGAAGGCTTTGTAACCACTGTTCCTAAGGTGGCAACTTTACATACATTAGTCAACTATAACTGACCACACGATCAAATGTTAGACTGACTTTATGAATAGTTTCACCATGTTGAGAATATTACGCGGCAGTCAGCCAAACATCTAGCTAAGTAGTATTAGGCGATACCATGAATGTAGTAGGTTGTAATTATCGTAGCATTAAGCAATATAAGCGAATGAACACAAGCAGTTTGTGTTTTGAATGATGTCATTAACTTACTTGTGCTGAGCAAATGAAGGAAAAGTTGCAAAAGTTTCAAAAAATGAATGGATGTTTTGCTGCTTTTTCATCTTTGCTACATCCTTAACATTAGCTCGCTGTAGACTGGAGAAAAAAATATTTAATTCATTCAAAGGCTACCGGCATCTATTAATGTGGAATGATTTCTTGCATGTTACTCAATGCATGAGTTGATGTTGTGAATCAATCAACATGCCTTAAATGTCAATTTGGGTCAAAAAATGTCAGCCATTCCATTTGTTTTTATTGGCTCTCTTGCACGACATATGCTTTAGTGATGATTGGATCTTCAAGTGCTTAAAAAATGTTTATGAATTTCAACCAGTTTATGCGAACTGAGAATATTCTATTTTCTCACTTGGAGAAAAAAGCATTGTTCCGGTGCGCTCCGGCAGCACTACAGTCTGTTGCCAATGTGTTTATGTGTGTGAGATAGAGAGAGAGCGGGGCAAGAAGGGGCTGAGTGAACCAATGTGCTGTGCACAGCTCTACAATGAAATAAGATTTTACCCTTTTTAAATAGTAAAAAAAATAGAAAATCAATATGTGGCGGTAAATTTTGATATTGTGGCAGGCCGCCACAAATAAATTAACGTATGGGAAACATTGCAGTCTGTATGCTTTCAATTGCTCCTCTGTAAAAGTTGGCAAGAACTTGGCATGGGAACTTCTGCTCTCTTAATTTTCCTTAAGAAATACAACTGTTTCTGAGATTACTTAACCAGGGTGGAGATGTGACAGGACCATGACAGGTTCTTTGTGATGCTGATTTCCAGGAACCTGAAACTGCTCACTTGCTCCACCTCAGCTCCACTGATGACTAGTTCCTTGGTTTTGCTGACGTTGAGCAGTAGGTTGTTCTCTGTGCACCACTCTACATGATTGTTGATTTCCTCCCAATGTGAGGTCTCATCATTGTTTGAAATCTGGCCGATGTTGGTGGTGTCGTCCACGAACTTCACAACAGAGTTCTTTCCATGTCGGGGATTGCAGTCTTGAGAGTACAGTGTGAACAGGAGGGGGCTGAGCACACAGCCCTGGGGGGCTAAGGGGTTCAGCACTAGAGTGGAGGAGGTGTGACCGCAAATCCGAACTGTCCGTTTGTGAGGAAGTCCAATATCCAGTTGCAGAGTGTGGTACCTAAGCCCAGAGCATAAAGTTCGCAAATCACTTTCATGCGGGAGATTGTGTTGAACGCTGAGCTGAAATCAACAAACAGCACTCTGGTGTAGGTGTTATATTCAGGGTGTGTGAAGACTGAGTGGAGGGCAGTGGAGTGGCATCCTCTGTGGATCTTTTGGTTCTGAATGCAAACTGGGGACACTGAGGGTCCAGGCTGGTTGGGATGTTGTTTTTGATGTGTTGGAGAACCAGTTTCTCAAAGCACTTCATCAGAATTGGGGTGGGTGCCACAGGGTGGTAGTTGTTTAGACTAGACACTGCAGACTTTCTAGGTACAGGGACGATGGTGGCTATCTTGAAGCAGGATGGAACACTCTCCTGTGACAGTGATTAAAGTTAAAAATGTCAGTGATGACATCAACTAGCTGGTTGGCACGAGTTCTTAGTACACAGCCAGGGATGTTATCAGGCCCAACAGCTTTTCTCATATTCACTCTCAGCAGAGTGTTTCTCACATCCGCTGTGGATACTGACAGTGGTCGGTCCTCTGGAAGCAGAGAAGACGCCGACTCTTTGTTGAGGAGATCAAAGCGAGAATAAAAGGTGTTACGCTCATCTGGCAATGCGGCCTCACACATGAAGGGGGTGCTCCTGCTTTTGTAGCCTGTGATGTTTTGGATTGCCGGCCACATGTCTTTCGTGTTGTTGGTGTTGAGGTTTCTCTCCAGTCTCTCCTGATGTCTCCGCTTTGCCTCCTTGATGCCAGCTTTCAGTTTCTGGTGGTGTTGTATGCTTTTTTGTCTCCTGACTGAAAGGCAGCTTTTTGGCTCTGGATAATATGGTAAAACCAGCATAACAGATAAGTTCCATGTCATTCATTTATGATGATATCCTTGTTTTTTTTTTGCTAAAAGTCATGGACAGTGGATCCTGGTTAGACACAGAAAGCTACTACCATATTTTCAATCACTGTTACTACTTCTCCATTACTGTGTGAGTGTGACCTATAAACAGCACAATCCTTTTGCTGTGTCACTGTACTGAACTACAGTGACTGGAAACCTGGCATGAGCCCTCTCACTGGACGACATCCACAAACTTCTTCAGAAAATTGGAGGACGAGTGATAGCCAGAACCCAGCCCTGAGATTTGCGACGCTATTGGCTGGCCTGCACTCCCATCCAGGCAGAGCACCTCATCAACCTCTGTGCTCGGGGATTGAAGCAAAAAAAAATCTTCTGACTGAAAGTTTTTTTTCAGGCCGAGTCATATTCCCCATCTACAGTTTGTAAAAAAGATTACAGAGCAGGCCCTCACATTAGTAACGTAAAAATATGTAAGATTCAGCATCACCCCAAGCATAACCATTGCTGCTGTTGTCTAATGCAGCCATCAAGTTGTAAAAAGTCTTTAACCTACATTTTATTTAAATACTCAAGATCAATATACCTTGGCTTTAGGAGTGATAACTGAAAACAAATACTACCTATTATTTGGTATCCATCTGGCATTCATTCAGAGAAACTAGTAGGTTTTTGAGCATGAACTACTTCATCATTTCAACTAGGAACAGGACTTTGACGAGGCCGCTCCAAAAACACTTTTGTAGGAATAAAATAATAAATGATAAGACAAGATACTAAGCGTTATCTACATACACAAATCTTTGTTGACCTGACATTGATTCATCTTTTCTGAAGCATTAAAATATTGGTGTATGGGACACCATGAGCCCGGCGGCTGTAGGCCTACTGGGCATTGTGAGTTTACACTACTGTCAAACACGCATCAATTCACACTCACACACACATACACTAGCTCCAGTTCTGGGGCAACAGAAATGACTTCTATGTTAGTTTCGTAGCACGTGCAGTGCAGCGAAACCAACATAGTATAAAAGCATTGTAGATCGCGTGGTAGCCTAAATCAAGGTAGATTGTATGCCCATACTAATCAGCCACCTATCACCTGGTAGCACGAAATCCTGTAACAACCCCCCACCCCCACTTTTTTCCCTCTTCGGATCCTCTCTGAGAATCCAATTGACGGAAATCCGTCGTAGCGACGGAGAACTTTAATCCCTGTGTGCTTAGTAAGGCACAGCCGTGGAAAGCTGCAAAAGGAAGAGTTAGCAACAAACCTCCTCAAAAAGCAAGTGTACAACTTGTGAAACAGCAATCTGAGGTACTGAAACACTTTACTGATCTATTGAACGCAATCAGCTCCTTGAATACAGCTGCGTACCAGTGTCCCTCTACCACCAGCCAAAAGAGGAGTTCAGAGATTCAGTAGATTGTTGGCACTGAACACCTGGCTTTCAACTGCATGTCTATCTTTGAATATCTTTGCATTGTGCTGAAAGGCCCACCAAAATCCTGCTGTTAACAATTTACAGACCTCCAAGGTCCTCTACAAACTTTATTGAAAACTTCACTGAGCTGCTTTCTATTATCTCAACTGATTTTGACTTTAACTGGTGATTTTAACATTCAAATTGATAATCCCAAAGACAAAATTGCCAAGTAATTCTTTGGTCTATTTGAAATTTTTGATCTGCTGCAGCATGTGAAAGAGCCTACACACAATCAAGGACACACACTGGATTTGGTTATTAGCAATGGTGTTGATATTTCTAGCACTGTGGTCAGCGACGTAAGCCTTTTTGACCATATCTGTTTATTCTTTGATATGTCAGTTTCTCCAAATACCCAAACCAGTTTCTGTCCAAAAAAGGTATGTAATAGTAGTGATACTAGTTTTCTTTTTATGTAAGCTGTGTCCATGACAATAAGCTTAACACCAGACTCTGCTGATTCACTCTTTCAATTCAATCATATTCAGAATTGTCTCAGCGGTCCTAATGTGTGTCCCTGCCTTAAGGCCTGCATTCTTTGTTGATTGACAACCAAATGCATTTCTAGTATGTATGTCCTGGTACAGCCAGAAGACTTAGTGGTAATTAAATCCCCTAGACCTAAAAAAAAACCCCTCTTACCAGTTCTACCTTTTCCGTGATAGATGAATGAACAAATGATAAAAAAATCTCTTAATTTTGTCACCAAGTCATTCAGTGAAAGGTATTATCAGCCTGACAGTGTCTTAGGCTCCATGTCTGATACATACGGTCAGTCTGACAGTGGCGGAAGGGGTCGGCTTGGTAGAAGTCCAGTTGGCTGAGAGGGTTTGGGTTAATAGTGGATTCTTCCTTCTCTCTCTCTCTTTCCCCTTCATTGTTGATCTCCCCCTCCTCTGGGTCAATGTCAGATCTGTCCATCTGTGAAACATGACAACACAGTGTTTGTTTCCCACACCAAGGAGAACATGTTATTTGAAAGGTGACCACTGCTGGTTGGTTGGTAGTCCTATATTAGATAGGTTGTCAGTGTGATCATAAATTCAAAATCATGGTATTAACTGACAGTATAATTTCTCAAAATCATAACAGCTTTGATTATTTCAGTCTGTTACCCAGCCAAAAATATCCATCCATCTATACACATATACTGTATATACACATGCATACATACATAATGCAGCCACAATACTATTTATGTATCACACAATTTGTGTTGTGCATGATGACAGGTGTTTTGCGGTAATGACGCTACCTTTGGTGAGCTGGTCCCGCTGTCGTCTGCTTCTTCTCTGGTATCTGCTAGATTATTGCAGAAAGACGAGCCACTGGCCCTCTGGGAGTCACCCACACAGACAAAGAGACAAAGACAGTGAGAGACTTGTAAGAAGAAAAATACTTTTTAATAATGTTCATTCACAGAAAACAAAATGAAACTTGATCAGCTGGATAAAAGGTAGTCACACCTATACTGTATTAACAGTGACAGCACTATTTTTCATGACAACTACACATTTCTGCAAATACTTAAATTGCTGCTACACCTGCCACACCCCAGCTGTTTTCTGGAGCAAGTAAACTAGTTTCTAGGTTTTCTAGAACATGTGGGAATCCTGGTATTCGTTAAGTTTCTGGGGAGATATGGAAGGCTGAAAAAATTCTGTGTAGCGCAGACTACAAGACTTCTCTGATCTCTGAGCTGCTGTGCGGCACAAACCGAAAGGCATTTTTTGTCCCAGACTGTTGTCATGTCGACGTGAGCGTGCGTAAACTACACAACAGATCTCAGATGAGAAGTACTGATTAAAAGGTTATTCCACTTGAAGAAATCTAAAACTGGTTCAAATTATCGCCAGAAGTCACTGTAGGGTTGATTGGTCAGTTTTTCAGGTGCAGATGTGATGCAATCTGTCCCAGACACGTGTATGTATGTATCAAACAAAAAAACAAGGTTGAGGTGGGTTTGTCTGAGACAGGCAAATCATGCAAAAGCCTCATAGTCTGCACTGGCCCTTAGTATTGAGCTCGCATAAAGTTTGGGGACTTGTGCGAGGCATTTCAAAAGAGAATGGTCTCAATCAAAGGAGCAGAGGCTGATATCCTGACTTTAAGTTCCTACTCCCTAGTATAGGTCTAGATCCAAAACACTGGATTCTACACTTCCCATAATGCAACTTGACTGTGTCCTTAAAGGTAAAGGCCAGTGTCTTTCAAACTCCACATCCCCAGGCTGCGGCTCAGCCTTTCTGTCATAGATTTGCAGTCTGCAAGCCCAAACTGAGATGACTTCAGTGATGTCACTTGACAATAATTAGATTTTTTCCAAAGAGGTTTCTTCTAATAATGTAACTGCGTGGAACCAAAACAACATGACACAACCAAAGAGTCTAAAGTGTTGCTTACTGTCTTTTACTGGATCAAAAGTGCTTTAAGTGGTCCTCAGCATGATTACTGTGTTTTACCATTATCAAGTCAGCATAGGCGGGTAGTGATTGGCTCCTTCCCCATGGCCTCATAGGAAGTGGATCATCTTCAGTGGTGTCTGCAGGAGATGTTGACTCCTCCAGCTGGCTTTCTGGAGTGACTGCACCTCCTGAAAGAGAACACAGAGTGTGCTCCTCCTACAAGAAAGAGAAGAGTAAGGAGTCATGAGGAAAAGTGATAGATTTAGACTGACCACAGTTGACAACAGTTACCAAAGGAAACACTTTTTCCTTTTGTTAACACCTCTAAGTATGATAATGAAATGCAAAACTACTATATTATACTAGTTTTTCCCATTCCTTAGTTTTTATAAATAATTGTCATTGCCCCCCAAGAAGCTAGATTAAAAGCAGAAAGCTCAAGACCTTGACTTTCTCTGGGTGTTCTTCCTTTTTAATGAAAAATTGTATAGAAGATGAGTCTCTCTAGATTGAAGTATTTCAATACTTCAGTGGCTGTGGTTACATGCAGCAGTTTTCTTACACTTGTAATTAATCTGATTGACAATAGCAGATAAGTTAAAAATGGCACTGCGCTGACATGCTCTCAGCAAATAGTTGGGTAGTACGTGTAAGTAACATGTTTACATGAGAGATTTTATTCTGTTCAATAAATTATCAAAGGGTTTTAACCAGTTCAACTGTGTTAACAGTTCAAATGGAATTAATTTCTTTCAGAATAAGATAAAGGTGTTGACTGAGCTCTTATTGTTAGTGAATTAAAAGACTCTGTGTAAACATAGATGAGTCAAGGGAAGTGTTAGCTGACTTTCTCTGAATTTAAGCATCCTTCTACTACTATTATTAATCCAGTATCCAGTAAATCAAACAAAAACATTAGACATCAACACATTGTAACAGGTTCATTCTGATTTTACAAATTAAGTGATGAAAATACACATTTTCACTTTAGATTTCAAAAAAATATAATATTTTTTTATGCGATGATCAAAGTATTAACAGAAACGGTTTATTTCAGACTTACTGTTGCTATCACAGACACACACAAACACACACATACAGTTCACACACATACGTAAACATGCACGTTCTCTTGTACCTGCAGGATCTCTTCATAGGACTGTCTGATGGAGTCTTGCAGAGGAGTGTTCCTCTCTCCAGCCTCATCCACCTTCCTCTTGGTCTGCTTCACTTCCTCTCTGAGCTTCCTAAGCCTCCACCTGGCTCTGGCAAGCTCCCTCTCATACTCCTCCACCTGGCTCTCCTTCTGCACCTCCTCCGCCTGCAGAGACAGGATCTGGCAAGAAAGGACAGAGAGCCAGTCCAGTGTTATTGTTGTTTATTAGTTTAAAGCAAATTGTATAAACTGTTCCGTTTTAAAGACAAAGAAACAAAAAAAACTCTTGGCCTATCAGTTCCAAATTATACAAGTGATACTGAATGTGACCTGGTCAGTAAAGGGAACTCATTTGTGGGTAACAAAACAGATGGGAGGTCCCACTGTGCTAAAACTATTTCATCTAACTAATCAAGCTACTTTTTAAGCTTATGGGGATATTTTATATGGAATTCTGGTCTGGTCTGTGTCATATGACACGAAGCAGATCCGTTGCAGCCATTTGCATGCAACAACTAAAAAGCTGGCAGATAATGTGAAACAATCAGTTAGTATTATTAGTTTTGCCCTGAGAATTGCACTCCCTTTCATCACACTTTTAAATCACAAATTTGATTTAGACATAAATAATCATTAAGCAAAAATAACCAGTAAATGGGTTTCTGTCACACACTGTCCTGCTAAAATGACCATGATCGAGATGAACAGAACTGTCCAGGGAAATATAATTGTATTCCGCTGTTTGAAATAACATCAACAACATTACATACAGATGATTATGGGTGATTTCTTTAATGTCATCTCTGCTCTGACCAAAGACAGCACTGTTAAGAGGCTTGGGGAGGCTGAGCCTCTTCTAAATGATAATATGCTGAAGCTTTTTTGTGAATGACTTGGCTTGCTGATTGTTGTGTATTATGCATTAGCCAATATAAAATAAAGGTTATGTTTCATATTTTGGAGTTAGAGAGTGAGTAAGTGAGAAAGATAGCTGGGGACAGCAAGAGAGACAGAAGTCTCTAGTTTCACAGCAGTGTAGTGTGGTAGTTTACGCAAAGCTGTAACAAGACTGTAAAGGTGGAGCTCATTAAAAATAATGAGCTGTGTGGGTGACATCACATAACATGAGCTTATTTGTAACATTCCCGTCCATCCATCAGCCTCAACACAAACTAATATTGCTCCATCAGCTTCAAAATTAATCAGAATCAGAATCAGGTTTATTGTCAAGTAGGTTTGCACATGCAAGGAATTTGCGTTGGTGTTTTGGTGCATAACAATAAACATGGTAAGAGAATAAAAATAAAAGCAAGTACTGCAACAGTCAAGAAACATAAATATAATTGAAAAATCGACAATAAAAATATGATATAAAATTATTATATAAAGTATTTACAATAGAAAACAGTTTGTGCAGGAATGTGCAAGATATTGACCAGGGAATGTGCAAAAGTCCACAGTATGAAGTATAGAGAATATACAGTACGCAATGTACAGAGATGATAATCCAGAAGATGTGCGTTAATGTAACCTGTAGTGACTTGGGGGGCAGGGCCTTGTTGATGAGGCCAGCTGCAGATGGGAGGAAAATGTTTTTGTGGTGTGAAATTTTGGTGCTGATGGACTGCAGTCTTCTGCAGAGATGGTAGGTTGCAGCCAATCACCTCAGCAGAGCGAATGATACGCTGCAGTCTGCCCTTGTCCTTGGCAGTGGCAACAGCGTACCAGATAGTGATGCAGGAGGTGAGCATGGACTCAATGTAGGCAGAGCAGAAGTGCACAATCATTGATGGCTGCAGGTGCTGGAGGATGAAATGTAGAGCCATGTTGACTGCATCGTCTCCAGACCTATTGGCTCTGTAGGCGAACTGCAGGGGGGCCAGAGGTGGGTCAGTGATGGTTTTGAGGTGAGACAGAACAACGCGCTCAAATTGACTTCATAACCACAGAGGTCAGGGCAACAGGTCTGTAGCCATTAAGGCCTGTGGTCCTTGGTTTTTTGGAGACAGGGGTAATGGTGGAGGTCTTGAAGCAGGCTGGTAAATGGCATGTCTCCAGTGGGGTGTTAAAGATGTCTGTGAACACTGGAGACAGCTGATCAGCACAGTGCTTCAAGGTAGAAGGAGAGACAGAGTCTGGTCTGGCTGCTCTGTGGGGTTTCTGTCTCTTGAAAAGCCTGTTAACGTCACTCTCCAGGATGGAGTCATTGTGGTGGGGGAGGAGAGCGCCTCTGAGGTGGGCAGTTGTGGAGAGGCCCCAGCTCCTGCTGTGGTGGGGGAGGTGGAGCTGGAGGGCTGGAGCTGGAGGATGCAGTCACGGGGGATGGTGTCAGGACTGTCCCATTGTCTTTCAAAGTCGTTGGCCAGGCACAAGTCGTTAATGGAGTGGGGGCTATAGGTTTGTAGCTGGTGATCTGTCTGAGTCCCTTCCACACAGAAGCAGAGCCATTAGCTGAGAACTGCTGTTGAGTACGAGTACAGTTGTTTAGTGTCTCTCACCGCCTTGCTAAATCTGTAGTTTGCCTCTTTAAGCTTGCTCTTGTCCCCACTCCTCAACGCTTCCTCCTTTTCCAATCTTAGCTGTGAACCAGGGTTTGTCAGTGTTATAACTCACGCTGGTGCGAGTTGGTACACAGCAGTCCTCACAAAAGCTGATGTATGACGTCACAGCCTCTGTGAACTCATCCAGACTGTTGGTAGCAGTCCTGAAAACATCCCAGAGTCCAAGCATGCACGAAGATGGTTCATAGCTTGACTGTTCCACTTCTTAGATATCCTCACAACAGGTTTACAGAGCTTTAATTCTGCCTGTATGTAGGAATCAGGTGGACCATGACGTGGTCAGAGTGTCCCAGTGCAGCACGGGGGACGCCAAGCGTGCGTTGTGCCTCCTGCACTTTGGCTGGTGGTGGAATGTAAACACCGACCTGTATGAATGGAACAAACTCACGGTGGGAGTAAAAAGGTTTACAGTTTATGAAAAATGATTCCAGATTACAGTGCTGCTGAATCACTGTCACATCATTACACCAACCACTGTTAGTGTAAAAACAGATTGTACCGGCATGTTTCCCTCTCCTCCTGATCAGAATGTCCAATAATTCCATGGATGACGTGACAAAAGTGGGAAATAAACCCGATGGAGTTGTTTCCCTGATGTTCATGAGCTTATCCCTGGTGACCGGATACTGTGGTAAAACATTGAATTTACAAAGCAAGACAAAAGAATGCGCACCAACACACAGAGAAGACCATCTGCAGCGCCATCTTGAAATATTTTTGTTTCTTAATTTGGTTATTTAATCCATTTTGGTGTAATACAAAATGACAACTGGCATAAACACAAAGTCTTATTGATTATGCCTATCATAATTTTCTGTCATGAAAGCATTGGGAGATGTGTAATAGATTCCATTATTATTTAGCAGGGCAGCATGAAAAGTGTAAGCAGTATGCATGTTGGAAATGTAATCTACTAGTTCTTTTCATAAGAAGCACTAGTTCACTTAGTTCATCATTTCAAGCCCTGTATGCTATTCCTATAATATTTCTATAGGGACTTACAATTAAGTCTAAGTCACCATTAGAATTTGATGGTCTTGAAAATACAGCCGATTTGATTTTTACTCTTCAAGGACAGACTATTAAGGTGAGCACAGACTTTAAGTCTTTCTTCATTGGCCCCCAAAATAATGAATTCAGTTTTGTCTTCATTTAACTGGAGAAATTGTTAAACACCCAGCTACTAATTTGTTTAATGCTCTGTCCCAGGGAGTCTACTGAACTGTATTTGGTCCAAGAATCAACCCTTGCGGAACTCCACACGTTGTTGAGAGATGCTCTGATGTACAGCTACCAATTGATTAGAGAGACCAAACCAGTGTTCAGGTCTGTCTATTAATATATTGTGGTCAACCGTATCAAATGCAGCAGTGAGGTCCAATAACATGAGGACAGAGACTTAACCAGAGTCTGTGCTGAGATTAATGTTATTCAGAACCTTGATGAGAGCAGTCTCGGTACTGTAGTGGGGCCTAAATACAGACTGGAAAATGTCAAGGTAGTTATTCAGGAGAAGACCCCTGAAAGCAGTGAACTGTTGACTATCTGTAATACATCTGTTGCCAGGCAACCAAAAACCCTTTTAAAAGCTTTTCAAGGCAGCACGTGGAGGTTTGAGATCATCAGTCATCTTTACCAGATTAGTTCTAGTTGATTGCTGAGGCGTGTTATTGAACTTCAGTGAGGAAGAACTGATAGTTTGCCTAATCTTTCAATTTTTTTCTGTGAAAAAATAAGCAAAGGCAGGACTTTGTAGAACTGAATTCATGAGGAATTGGTACTCGTGGGTTGGTGCGTTTATCCACAGTGGCAAACAGTGAGCAAGCATTATTATTCTCTGAATTAATGATCTGAGACAGGAATGACTGTCTTGCATTTTTCAGCTCTGAATACTATTTGTGGAGACTCTCTTTGTAGAGATCATAGTGAATTTGGAGCTTAGTTTTCCACCATTTACACCCAGCTATTCAACACATTCTTTTTTGAAGTTTGGCCTTTTGCTTACCAGAAGTGACTTTGACTCTAGCTGCTGCAATTTTATCAATGACATTTGAGATTTTAGAATTAAAATTGTCCGGAAGATCATCCGCAGACATTGACAGAGATACAGAGGAGGGTTTCATGGAGATTGCCTGAGAAAATGCCACACTACTGTATTCACTGATATATCTTTTTTGACTGTTTCAGACCTGGTACGAGCATCCAGTATGACAATCATATCAAACAAAACACAGAAATAATCCGATAAGGCGGCATCAAGTTCAGACCTTTTGAGATAACCAGGTCCAGTATATGGCCTTTGTTGTGAGTAGGCTCTTTTATATGCTGAAAGTCCTAAGTTTTCAAGGATAAAGGAAAGTTCTTGAGTATTCCTATCATTTGGGTTATCAATATGAATATTAAAATCACCAGTAGTGCTCACACGGTCAAAGTCAGTTACAATAATGGAAATCAATTCTGCAAAGTCATCAAAAAGTGTAGCTGAATATTTTGGTGGCCTATAGATATTTAATAGAATAGTTTCAGCACTGCTATTTAGTATAACAGAGAGATATTCAAAGGAGTTGTATGTACCAAATGATAATTGTTTGAACAAGAACACATCTTTAAATATAACAACTATTCCACCTCCTCTTCTTCCTGCTCTAACTACATCCAGAAAGTTAAAGTTAGGGGGCGCTGACTGTTGTTATCATCCAACCATGTTTCAGTTAAAAACATAGCATCAAGTTAATGATCTGTAATAAAATCATTAATCAAAAAAGATTTGCCTGCCAGGGATTCAGCAAAGCCAAATGTATTGTTGCAGGGTCAGGTTCAGAGATTATTGTCTACTGGCGATTAGGTTTGATAACTGTGCAAACTGAGTTGGATACACCCTGTTGCCGCTATCTCTACTCAGGACAGGAATTTTCGATATCACATGATCAGTGCTGATCTCACATGGAGTTGTGCTTTGTGAGGGACTATTGATGGGATAAGATCTTGTAAATACAGTGAAACACTGAATGAGAAAGGTTGACATTTTTCAAACAGGAACTTGAGAGTTAGGAGATTTTACTTGATTGTACAGCAAGATCAATGTTCATAGATAGCAAAGATGACCCACAGTAATTTGGGTGAAGGCGGTCAGATTTAAAAAGTTCAGTTCTATTATGAAAAAGAGTAAAACTGTCCACATAAATAACGGTGGAAAACAAAGGCAGAAGCTAGGTATGTTCATAGGAGCCACACAGCACTATGCCGAATGTAGTTTAGGAGATAGTCTCCAGTAGCCACACCACTAAGATGTCTAAAAAGATAGGAGGACTGTAGTATTGTTCTGTCTGAGAGGTCAGTAGACAACGCCTGGAGAAAGTGTCCGTGCCCAAGAAGTAAAATCCAAAAGTAAAACTGCTTAAAATCCTCAGTGAAAGCGACTGGCTAGTCGAGCCACCAGGCTAAAAACAAACCCAGCTAAGCCCATGGCACTCGACAGTCCTGAGCGTGTGCTCAGCTTGTTTCTCTGTTAACTTACGAGACGTCCGATGACTAAGATCCTTTATCCAGTTAAAAGATACAGTTAAAAAACAACCAAGATCTAAAAAGTATATCGCAAAAATGTGGCTTAAAACTGGATAGTCAGTTTATGACAGAGCTTCTTGGCAGACAAACACATAGAGTGCACGGTGCACAGAGTGAGTTCTAGGGAGTAAATGAACAACAGCTCTTTCGTTTTCTCCCTCATCAGTATAATGCTGAGAGTCGCTATAAACACACGCTCACTTCATCTGTTACTATATTAGTTCCCCAGTTTGCCACAGAGCTAGTTCATGTCATGGCTCCTGGAGTGGAAGAAAGGTCACGAATAGTTAATGTATAACATTAAAGTCATTATGCATGATGGTAAACATATATTTTTTTGTCATCAAATATTTTTTTTATTTTCTCTCACTTGCACCATGCATTCTAGCCACTGAGAGCTCTATGCTGATCACATTAAGAAAGGTGTTTAGCCACTGTGAATGTGTGAGTGTGTGAGGAGGTTGCCAGCAGAGAGCCAGCATCTTCTTAGCTGCGGTCAGGCCTGCTAACAATACACATTTTCCAGGATATGATAACTGGAAATCATTTAAGAGCATTACTGCATTCCCAAAACATATGTATGAAAGAACCCATGTGTCCATATGGAAAATATATTCGCGACCCACATTTCAGTACTTGTTAGTACAGTTACAGTCGATGCATTGAAAACACGTCCATTTTTTTTTCTTTTTGGAACGACTAATCCCTTTACCTAATGTCTGATCATTACATAAAGTTAGCGAAACCAGCGACCATAGTCAAATGCATTCCTGGGGCCAGAGCGGGCGATGTTGAATCCTATTTGAAACTGCTGGCTAAGGATAAGCGTAAATACAGTAAGATTGTTATTCACGTCGGC
>NTHP01000378.1:727983-739097 GCA_003416845.1 Oplegnathus fasciatus | reverse complement strand
CCTGCCTGCCTGCCTGCCTGCCTGTCTGTCTGTCTGTCTGTCTGTCTGTCTGTCTCTCTCTCCTCTCTGTCTCTCCTCTCTCTCTGCCTCTCTCTCTCAACCCAACCGGTCAAGGCAGATGGTCGCCCACCTAGAGCCCGGCTCTGCTCGAGGTTTCTGCCTCTTAAAAGGAAGTTTTTCCTTGCCACTGTCGCCAAGTGCTTGCTCATGGTGGGAATTGTTGGGTCTCTGTAAATAACATTATTAAGAGTACGGTCTAGACCTGCTCTATATGTAAAGTGTCATGAGATGACTTTTGTTGTGATTTGGTGCAATATAAATAAAATTGAATTGAATAATAAAAACAGCTGGCTACAACTGATAATATTAGAGGGATTATTAGGCCCGTGGAAAAACACTGGAAATAAAGGTATGCACATTGAGGAGCTGATTCAGACACTAACCACGGCTCCCTCCCTCTCTGTTTGTCCTGTGTCTGCAGCAGTGTTTACTGTCAGCCACTGTATGACATTAGTTTACTGCATCATTAAAGGTGGCAGGTTTTTAAACAGCATTTTCAATCTGTTGACATAAATAGTAGTTGGAAAATGCTTTCCTGTAGCTTGCATCTTATAGACAGAAATAAAAGAGTACTGGGAAATGGATAAGCTGGATGAATTAGTACATGAAAATTAAATAAATTTTTTCAATTGCGTAATATTCAGCACATATCTTGGTAAGAACCCTTAAATGTAAGGGGCCCTTACCAAAAATCTTTGTTCTTGTTATTTTAATCTCTAAAATACTGAAAGCCTTAAAAATCCTATATTATTGTTGGGCGATATGGCTTATAAACAATATCTTGATATTTTTAAGTTATGCCAAGATATACGATATATATCTCGACATACATATTTTCTCATATTTTTTGAGTGGGAGGAGAGTTTTTACCTGTATGTTGCCTTTGTGTGTGTGTGATGTCAGGATGATGAATTCTTACAATCTTACAGATATTCAATTACTAATAAAGCTGGCTTGATGACCGTGGCCACTAGATGCCGCTGTACGACATGAGCTACCGGCACTTACAATTGCTGTCTAAACTTTTACACTTAAAAACATGTCTGTGGGGATGAAAAATGATTTCAGCGGTGGGGTTTAATGCAGGAAACTGCACACTGTAGAAAATGCTTATGTGCACGTGGTCACTCCTACTTTTAACAGGCAACAGTCCGTCTGTCATCATTCACACTGACTTTAATTTTCAGTGCATGGGCACAGCGGAAAATGGTACTAAACAAAATGACAAAAAAACAGAAATCACTCACTTCAAGACAAAAACAAGAAATCACATGGTCATTTTCCTTTTTTTAAAGCCTAAAAAAAGCGGAAAGATAAAGCGAAATTCTGACCAGTTTTTCATTTGCCAAATTGAATGGAATAGTTGAATGATCAGATGATACACGGACCGTGAAGGAGCAGATTAGTACTGTTACCTTCTAGGAGCAACAGGTTGTGGCATATTTTGTAGAGGAAAGTAGTTTGTTTCACATCTGCCCTCCTAAAACTGAACCAACTCCATATGATCGTCCCGCTGTTTTTTTTATCTGAATCAATTCTTCTGTCGACACCTCTGTTTCATGACCGTCCTCCGTTTTGAACTGATGTTAATTCAGTCAGAACAATGGTGGGCTGGTTAGTTAGTCTGGGGAGTCTGTGACTGAGTGTGGGAGAGGGAGAGCGAGTCTCAGGCATGTAAACGCTGCCTGGTTTTAATGCATAATCAAATTACTAAAATGTACCATGAAAACTTGAATATGACGATATGGTCATCTGCCATATCGCACATTAATTGATTGATTGATTCGAATACATCGCATATATTCGATATGTCGCCCAGCTATATCCTGTATCAGTCGGGCTCTACTTGGAAGACCTTAGTAAAGTGTGAATTGCTTACTGACAAATATGGAAATAGTGTCCAATCAGAAATCCCTCAACAATGTGAACACACACATCAGTGCAGCATCACAGACTTTAACAGAACCTCCAAAAGAAACTTCCACAGAAAAGGCAGCATTTAAAATTTACCTGCACATCAGTTATAACTTAATTATATATGTATATACATACTGTATTCAATTAATTACTCATGCAATTAAGTACTAATGCAGTTTACAGAGAGAGAACTAGCTGTACAGTAGCAGTTCATCATTACCTGTTGACTCTCTTCATAGCAGAGCTGTCTAGTTGCCTTTATTTGCTGTACCAGCTTCTCTTTGTGTTTCTCTAATTTGACCAGAGTCTCCTCCAGCTCCTGACGGTCCGACTGCTGCTCCTGAAGCTCCAAGTTCTCCACCGTCACTGCATTCTCCAGCTCCTACAATCAGACACACACACACACACACACACACACACACACACACACACACACACACACACTGTTTAGGATTTAAGAATGATTCAAACTCATCTGTGGAATGATCAAACATGCATGTAGAGACACACACACAGGCACCCCCTCGAGTGCTTATTCACATTAACACGTACCATGTTTGGCTGAGCATGCCTTTCAAAAACTCCATTCCTGTCTTATAATAATAATAATAACTTTATTCATGTAGCACTTTTCTTAACAAGATTACAAAGTGCTTTACAGATAAAAACAAAACAAATAAAAACAACACAGGGATTATTAAAAACTCAGGGATAAAATAAAGGAAAAAAATGTAGATAAAATGTCAGTAGTGAAATGATAAAACTCAGCAACATATTAAAAATTCATAAACACTTTCCTATAAAAGAAAGTTTTAAGAAGGAATTTAAAAGACGCTAATGATGTAGCCTGTCTGATCTCAATAGGCACAGTGCTCCAGTGTGTCTTGTATCTTGTTAGCTAGCAAGCTAGTCCCCAATCCATTCACTTGGAATATATTTTGAAACAATACATAAATGTTTCCATTACTGCTACAGCAAAACTTTACACTGAGCCAGAGCTAGAATAAGCTGCTATGGGGCCCCGGGTAAAACTTAACTGTGGGCCCTTATTGACCCCTGATCCTCCCAATCTATGTGCACTGGGTATGTAGCCTGCTGTCGTTAAGTACCCATCAGGTACAGTGCACACTGCAGACTACAAATGGCAGCTTCATTGTATTTTGAACCAAATCCCAATAACGTTATCAAATAGCAACAAACCAGACAGTAAACCTGGGGCCTTCAGGGCCTTTAAGGGTCCGAACTTTGCCCAGTTGGTAATCCAGGCTTGCACTGAGCACATGTGTATCTACAGCTTCATCCAGTCGGAGACTAGTCTTACAGCATCATGACATCACATAAGAGCATCACGGGAAATGCAGTGATGGAAGAGTCCCAAACTGGAAACACTACACATACAGTACACACAAACACACGTATGATTTATGCCCAGTACACATTATTTATATTAACAAACTCAAAAAATGTGATACCAACACAAAACACACTCACACAGATGCATAAAAACCCATCATACACACACAAACACACACACCAGAGCTAGGTGCTGCGGTCTTCTTACTCTGATCTCGGCTGCCTTGGCGAGGACTCTCTCATCTGTTTCCACGACGTCAGTGTCCCTGGGAGACGACCAGCAGAGAAGACAGGAGTGTTTAAGGAGGGAGGAGAGGGAGCACTCATTCTTCCAGTCTGCCTTCCCTCCATCATACCCTCCTTCCCATGATCCCTCCATTTTTTCCTGCTGCACTGCTGGCTCCTCCATTGCTGCCCTCGCTAGCTATCGCTACACTGCAGAGGAGGCGGAGCTGCCTCTGTGAACGTGTGTGTGTGTGTGTGTGTGTGTGTCCGTCCGTGGTGATCAATGCATACAGGCAGAATGCACCAATGTGAGCATGGAAAGAGAGAGGGGGATGAGTCAGAGTGAAAGCAGTAGAGTAGTCTTATCCATCCAATTTATTTCCTCTCCTCTCGTCTCCTCCCGTCATGTCTTTCCTCCTCCTTCCTTTTTTCCCTTCTACCATCATGCTGCTTCTCTAGTCCTCACACATCTCTCACCTCCTCCTCTATTTCCCCCTCCCCCTCCATCAGCATCACTGGCCACTGCAGTATGCATCAATCCAAGCACACACACACACACACACCCACACTGAAAGCCAGTGACTGAGCCATTCATAAAAATGTGAGAGCAGAGAAGCAGGCAAACATTACCAATCAGTCAACAATCATTCACCAATGCATTTTAAATATGTGACCAGATGACTGACTGTAAAACTTCCACTTCTTTCCTGCTTCAATCATCAACACCAGTCATGAATGTATTATTATTATGAAGGTTTATGATTTTACCACATTATTTGTCACTGTATACTGTAATCTAATCTAATTCAATCATGTATGTATATATTGTATTATTATTAAAATATAATAATAATAACAGAAATACGTTTTATTCATAGAGCACTTTTTCAGATACTCAACAATGCTATACAGCAGACTAGGTAAGCGAAATATAATTAAAGCTGCATTAATGTTTTTTTATGCCACGTGGGGGCAGCAGAACAAGCTGCGTGATATAGCTGCAGGGCCTGGAAACCAGGCTGATGAGAGCAGAGTTTGTGGGCAGTAAAACCAAAGCAATGAGCTAAAAGAGGCTGAAAAGCTCCATAGCGTGGAGGGGTGGGTGATAATTCTCTGTAGGTTTGTCACTACAAGCGACACCGCTTTCACATTACACATTATTAGTTATTTGTAGAGAACTGGGCATATTTTCATGGATCTGTATCAGCTGCTCTAGTGTGTCTTGTCCACCTCATCCTGTAAGTGTTGCAGCGGCTCTCCTTTGCCACAGCAGAGTGCTGTCTTTTTTTATTGGTGCAAAAACAAAACAGTAGTGACTATACAGACTCAACAATGATAGAAACGGGGATAAAATACACAAAGACAGACAAAGAACAAAAAAAAACAGAGCTTGACATGATACACATATAAAACAAAACAAAACAAACAAGGACGAAATAGTCATAATAATTATAATAATGACGACATCTATGGAAGCCTTCAGGGAACTATATTAAAATGATAAAGTAAACTTGAAAATGAAAATGTAATTCCACAACAGCATTATAGTTTTCCACATATGTATGTGTTATTTGAGTAAAAATGAAAATGAAAATGAAATAATCCAATCTGCATTTTCATTTTTCACATACTCGTATGGGTGTTCTATGACCATGTTAAAATGAAAATGGAAAAGCTGTTTGACATTTCATTTTCAAAGTCATACTCTGCTGTACAGTACATAAACAATGTAACCTGATTTTCCATTTATGCAAGCAATATTTAAGTCACAATTAAAATTAAAATGCAATTTTCTAACAATTTGAATATACAAATGAAAATGGCATTTGACATTTCATTTTCAAAGACTTAACCTGCTGTACAGTGAGCAATATTCAAATGTTAAATCAAATTTGAAAATTAAAATGCAATGTAAACAATGTAGTCTCATTTTTCATTTGTGCAAGCATTATTTAAGCATTATTTCAATTAACTATATCTCCACAAGTCTTCATTCATATGCTACCGAAATTGACACAGACATTCTTTGGATACTAGATATCAAGTGTTTCAAATGGTGTTCAGATCAGTCAAACGGTGAGTCCGCAGTGATATTCAATATCTTGCTGTAATTTGTATAGTATGCTCAGCATCTTTCATCTCACTTTTAAACAAATTTCGCCAAAATATTTGACAAAACACACGAAACCAGCAGAATGATGTGTGATTTGTTTCAGAATTTTATCACCAACATGTTGAGTGTTGTAAGCGTTTTAAGTTTAAAAAGACAAAAACACCTCAGTTTTGCACATGATATCACTGCCTCAAGTTGTAAGAAGGTGTGTAAAGCCTGTCTTCCTGGTGGCACAGTGAGTAATCCACCTTCTCTGGGGATTCAGAGGTCTTTCGTCATTTTAATCTCTCAAGCCATCTTCATCTTTGCTCCACTGGTCTTCTGCTCTAAAAAGATCAAATTATGCCATTTTTTTCTCAATTTTCACAAAATCATATTTTCAACATCTCTTCATAAACCAGTTTGACCCCAATCATTGCCGCTTGCGGCTATATTTTATATTGGGTCAGGTGAACTCAGATGTGCACCCAGGAGTTGATATCAATGGTAACAGCTAGATCTCGGACCGGTCTTGGGAGATTGTTGTCTGTTTTTATTAGAAGTTTGTAGATTTTTGAGAAGAGTTTTTTCTGAGTGGCTATGAGCAATGAAATAAGTGCTCCAAATGTGTAATTCCTACTCTTTTCCATGAATTGAATTTATTTTTGAGTTTTGATCTGAAAGTCCGAGTTGTGCCAGATTGAGGTAAGTCTATTTGAAGATTTGGTGTCTCATGATTGTACAATCATATCCATATCTTATCATAGGAGCCAGGGCTTGGAGGAATCCCAGAACAGCTATCCCTCAATGTACAGTTTGTCCACAGCCAGAGTGGCCTGTTGTCTGCACTTTTTCAGGATTGGATACAGTACTTTCCATCACGCGTTTACTTCTTTTGGGAATTGGTCATTCACCCCAAATGCCGCCGCTTTCAGGTCCCGCCCCTTGCTCTTCACAAGTTCCTTTAGCTGGAAATGTAAAAATTTTGCGATTATGGGATGGGGTCGGGTTCCAATGCGCACTCCAAAGTGATGGAAGTTATTTTATTTACAGTATCTGATGGGATTTTCAAAGCGGAGTGCATGAAGTTTCTGAGTGTGTCAGGGTTGTCCGTTGTGTTATCAGGGATTCCAGAAAAGATTAGACTGCCTCGCATGCTTCACGTTTGAATATCAAGAACTGTCTCTTTCAGTATTTTGCTTTCTTTTTGGATTGTGACCATCTGAGAAGTGAGTAATTCTACAGAGGTTTGAAGCTCTGCATCATCTCTCTGGAGATCGCTTATTTGATGGTGTGTGAATTAGAGACTCAATCTCAGGTCATTTATCTCCTGTGGGGTGCACGACGAAGCAAATTCGACATAGCCAGGCTATCTTTGCTTTAGCCCCGAGCAGGGGCTTGGCAAAGGATCGGATTGGGCTCAATATAGCTTAATATAGCCGATACCGAACAGTTAAAAAATGCCTTGATCGATCCCGATACTGATCTTTGAGATCTGATCAGGACATCCCTACTTCGGTCTCTAAAAACTCTATCCCTCCGAAGAGAACCTCTTACAATTCTGGCACCTAGGTCCACGTGATTTTGCAAGAATGGTGTTGGAAAGGAGTTGATTAGTGAAAGGGTGGTGCTTTTTATAGCCGATTTAAATCTGAAACTCTGAACATAACCTCCTCCGGAGCAGGTTAGATGTGCAGCGTAAGTTACCATGGCGATCTAGCCAGGTTAAAAGAGAGCCACCTTCGTGACATTGAAAACTGTCTTTAAGCTCAACATCCCTCTGGTGCAGTGTGCCAACAACGTTCAGTTTTTTATTTATGGGTTCGAGAGCACCGACTTGTACAGTATGACGGTGGTATGTAGGCTGTTGGTATCCATGGATGAGTCTAATTTTTTCCTTTTGGCTAGGTTGGGAGTCTGGTGGTCGGGGTAGTAGTCGTAAATGAATTCCTCTAAGTCCTCCACTCTAAATTACCGTACGGTATTCTTGTGGGCTGTCTGGATGTGATGTCCTGAAATGATCAGAGGGGTTTTGAGTATTTTGGTAAGAAAGCAGTATTTTGAATCTAATCTAGCAGCTGGGCACCGCAATGTTGAATCCAAATCTCACCTCTGTGGTCTCAGCACATCTCTATGATCTCCGAGTCCTCCAGTGCAGCTTTAGAATACATGGATTCACTCAACTCTGACCCTAACTCTTTCTCATTAGCAAAGAGCACTGTATAAAACATTCAGATAGCAGCTTCTCATTTTTAGCTGGACCAAACACTGGTGCTGACCGTCACTTTTGCTGGTTAAAATGATAAACATCAGGTAATGCTATTTCAGTGAGTAACTTGATAGCAGGGCAGCTACTTGGCTGTTGCTGGGTTTATGTGTCTGTACTCAGCCAAAGATCTTCTGTGAGGGAAGAGGGTCCACTCTTAACACCACTCTACTTCTGTGAGTGGATTGAGTATTTCTGTAGCTCCAACAACTCCAACAGAGTGAGACACCTTCTGATCACATCACATCAATTCAGGAGTCCATTCTGTCAATTAAAACTTTCATTCGTATCATATCAATAATCTAAGCTACCGTAATAAACTTAAACGATTTCAATCAGAAACTTTGTATTATATATATTATATTTGGATCAAGTAGCTCGTGAAAAAAACAGGTGTGCCAAATTTAATGGTCCAATAGTACAGCTGTTATTTCAATGTGTCATACATATTTAATCAACGTGTACGTAAATATAGGTATTGGAATGGATTCGGTGTCGGTAGATACCCAATATTAAAGGACTCGGATATAAAAAAAAGTAAACAGGTTATAGGTAGTTATTTGATCTATTATTTATTATCTGTGAATATAAAATATTGATTAGTGCAGGTTTAACTACCTCAACAGACACAAGTTGCTCATATAAAGATTTAAAAAGGCATCTGCTGATATCTCCAGACCTGAATATACGAATCTTTAAGACCTATATATTTCACGACATTTGTATTTGGTATTAAATTTGAGACCACTTCACAGTATAGCAGAACAAAGAAGTTAACAGCTGTTAACACCTGCCTGTTTGTGACTGAACATGGCTAGTAAAGTTATGCAGGTAAAGACAAACAATTTAACAAAATCTACGGTTGAAATAGAACTACATACTCAAATTGATGTTCAATTATGATTCAGTCTGATGCCAGAAGACCTTTTGACATGGCCTTTTCACGGCAGGCATTTTGGCTTGTTGTTTATTTACTTCTTATTAATGATCATGTACTTTATTTTCTCAATTAATCGATTAATTGTTTTTCTAAAGAATGTCAGAAAACTTTGAAAAATACCCATGAAATTTTTTCAGATCCCACGTGATGTATTTAGATTGCTTGTTTTGTCCGACCAACAGTCCAAAACCCAAAGATATCCATTCACTGCCACAGGGCAAAGACAAGCAGCAAAACCTCACATTTGAGAAGCTGGAACCAGCGAGCGTTGAAAAATGACTGAAACTAGGAATCGACTCAAAATAGTTGCAGATAAATTTTCTAGTGAGTGACTAATCAATTAAGCAACTAATCGTTTTCAGCTCTACAATGTATGCACACGGGTTTTACACCACATTGGGGTTTTAAACACAGCTCACAAATTAGACATGAGCATGTCCATTTTTTCCATTTGAGTTTGAGCTTGAAAGTGTGAGCGATTTCTACTGTACAGCTACTGTGTCACCATGATTTGAGCTGCTGTCCATGACGGTAACACAAGCCTGCAGGAGAGTGCTGATGTTAACACAGTTAACACTGCCAGGGAGCAAGGATTTCTTCATGCATTCATTCATTCATACATTGATGCTTCAGTTAAGTATGCCAATTCAACTGTTCTGATCTGTTAAAAGAAATAAATGGATCTGAATCACTTCAGCAATTATCGATTTTAAAATGCTCTAATTTGAAACAAGCATGACACTTTAAAACAGACAGCTTGTACTTCATCTACACTCAGCATCTACGGCCACTGACACTACTGACTGTCAAGCCTGACACTGACAACAGTAAGGGCCCTATTTAGACGATCTATAGTGCGTGGTCTAAAATGCATGGCGCAAGTGCATTTAGAGCATGTCCAACTCCACTTTTGATTGTTAAATGGCACATAGTCTGGGCACAAAGTAAGGCGAAGGGCACAAAGGGGTTGTATTTAATTAATCATAGGTGTGTTTTAGGCGTAACATGAATTACATGTTACATTGTGAAGAAGCGCTAGCGTCCTTTTTCAGACACTAGTAAAGACAAAGCTAAAGTAAATGGTTGAAACGATATGCAGTTAGCAATCCAAGTTAGTCTTCACTTTTACACCATTAAAGTAACTGAAAATATTACACAATCATTTATATCAGTAGCTGAAGGGAAATTTTAATAGAATGGATGCTACGCAGTAGTGATGGTTAGCCATTAACCATGCTATTGTTTACTTCTGCTTTCCAAAACCAGAAACCAACTAAGCCTGGCCTAACTGAAAAATAAATCGATTTAATATTGCATGCTACTATGAAAAGTAGCATGCAGTATACTGCGTTCGTCGGTAGTATGTAGGCAGTTCCGAATACAGCCGTAGCCTAGCTTAGAATGTAAACACGACGCACATGTTTTACGTCCGTTTCACCATCCAATTGATTCAGCCGTAAGCAACGTACTGCGTACAGCCCGGTCTTGCAAAGTTGTTACAGGCGATCATTATGTCGAGAATTGAGTTTTAAATTTCCAATTACTGAGTTTTCTGCATCGATACATAACCGTTCAAGAGAGAATCGCAATGCATCTAAGAATCAATATTTTTCCCCCACCCCTACCTATTACCCCATTAGAATGCTGCGCCTCCAGAATGCAGGGTTACTTGAGGTTCCTTGAGTCTCCAAAAGTAGAAGAGGAGCCAGAGCCTTCGGCTGTCAAGCTCCTCTTCTGTGGAATCAGATCCCAGTTTGGGTTTGGGGGCAGACACCCTCTCCACATTTAAGAGTAGACTTAAAACTTTCCTCTTTGATAAAGCTCATAATTAGGGCTGGCTCAGGTGAGCCCTGAACCATCCCTTAGTTATGCTGCTATAGGCCTAGACTGCCGGGAGATTTCCCATGATGCACTGAGCTCCTCTCTTCTCCTCTCCCTCTCCTTCTGTACACATTCATGTCCCATTAATGCATGTTATTAACTTTGTATCTTCCCCAGAGTTAAAGAATACAGATTCTTTCTCTGTTAAAACATTTCCTTTTGTGGTTTTAGGCTCAACCCTTACAACACTCATACAGCTCTCAGGGCACCTCTGTAAGACTATGAATGCTTCATTTAAATCTGAGCTACACCTTGACAATGGGTTACCGCGGTAGTTGTATTTTTAAAATAGATCACTATTTAAGTTATACAGACTGTATTGTCAACCAGGGTGCCATTGTGTTAAATGGAAAGGACATCTTAATTAACATACACTCCCA
>NTHP01000378.1:697271-725663 GCA_003416845.1 Oplegnathus fasciatus | reverse complement strand
GTGGACAAAACAGGACATTTGAGGACGTCACCTTGGGCTTTGGGAAACAATGATCAACATTTTTCACTATTTTCTGACATTTTATGGACCAAACAACTAATCGATTAATCGAGAAAATGATCGACAGATTAATCAATAATGAAAATCATTCCTAGTTGCAGCCCTAATGCAGATGCATGTGTGAGCAACGTTTTGATGTTGTGGCTGGAAAAGGTCATTCTGAAGACTTTGCATACTGTTGGGTAGTTGAATCTGTGCATCATTCTATGTTTTGGATCGAAATTTGATCTCTAAAGTCACCAGTACAATGTAGTCTAAAAGGTACAAGAGTTCCCTTTGAAATGTTGTGGAGTAGAATAAAATGGGAATACTCAAGTAAAGACAACCACGTCAAAATTGTATGTAGACACTTGAGTAAGTGTACATTGTTACCAGCCTCTGTAACGTTAGGCAGGCTAAGTGATGTTACATTGGGCACACACACCCCACACTGATGAACGTTAGCTTCATTTAGCACGTCTGCTAAATCCCCCCAAAACCTTGCGCAGGCCTGAGCTGCTACAGCCAACATTATTTTTACTGAAAGTCCAAATCTGAGTTATGGCTTTTCTCACCTTAAAGGGCAGCCTTCATTTACGTTTCACTTTCAACCCGCCTTAAAATGATGTGACAGTGTAGCTAGATCAGACTCATCATTTCTGGAAGAGATTCAACGGTCACTTTACCCTTCATCCTTCGGGTTCCTCGCTCTCGGTGTCCTCAGGCAGTCCACAATAAAACGCATCATTACTGCAGTGCTCGCGCTCTCATCCTCTGGCTGTCGCCTCCGTTACCGACAGGACTCGTGCTACCGGCCCACTAACGAACGACCTCCTCGCTTCCTCTGTCTGAACTGGAGACCGTCACCAAGGGGAGCGGAGAGTGAGATCCCGGGTAGCTGTGGCAGTGCAGTCAGACCAGCTGCAACAACAGCGTCAATTACACAAATACTCAGGACTTCCTGTTCAACCAGGTCGTAAACGAAGTTGTATTAAAGTATTTAGTGGACAACGCATTGGCACCAAAGGTGACAGAAAGAAAATATCATGTGATGTTCTGTGTAACATGGAGCCTCACAGCTCTGTCCACTCTCTATATGTCAACATTTTATCATATAATGCTGCTTTTACGTTGAAGGGCACTTCTAACTGTTTCCGGTGTTGTCTCTCTCTGGTTTTGCTTGACGTAGGTCTCGCGCTGCTCCTCTGCCGCATCCCTGTCAATCTACCAAAAGTCATATACATAATCAGTTATCCAGCTGAGAAACATCCTGTACTGTAAATGGGAAAGACAGATGTGAGGGATGCACACTAACCTACTACTACTCAGTCTGAAACTGGTCAGCTGTACAAGGCATAATAACATTTCAGTGTGTATGACAAAGAGAAAGAAAAGAGAGAGAAATATCTGTTTTTCATTGTTGTTGTTTGTCAATACATCTAGAACACCATCTCACCCACCACCTTAAAACATATAAAGATTTAGTCCCTGAGGACCTTGGTTTAGCCCCAGACCTTTTCAGGTCCTAGAAACACCTCTGCACACACAGTCCTTGATAGTACACAGTCGTTGGTTTGGTTCTGCACGTGGGATTTGATGAGGATAAGAAAAATATAGAAGCCTTTCACGAGTTTAGATGTATTTAAGTCATACCAAGTTAAATCTTCTGAACAAACAAACTAAATAGAGAAAGGACACCTACAGTATGTTACAATATTTGATATTGTTTGTTTGTATTGTGATGCTCATCACTGTGTGTTCCAACAGTCCAGATGAATAAACCCAACATATGTCAGCCTTAAAATCCTCTGAATGTCAGCCAGATAGTAAATCCCTTTTCACTAATTATTTAAATTACTGTCACATATTTGCATAAAGCCTTCAGCTCGGGGTCAGAATTCTAAACAGACATCAATATGGCGTACCATTTGGTCCAAAATACAGTTGCCCGCCCCCCCACTGTTTAACATGACACTCTGTCAGATATTACTGGAGGCTCAGCTGTCCAGAGTGGATCTGTGTTACTGCTGTCAGAAAAAACAAAACCATTGGACTAATTAAGATGCTAACATTATTCATATTTTATTTGAGACACAGTGCAAGAATGCTACTCATTTTCTCTGCCTGCTAAAAGCTATAGTTCAAACTAAGGGTGTTGTGATACCCTTTTTTCATGATTATGATAATAAAATCTTGCATTTTTCTAAAATTATATTTTGACAACAATGAAGTAGGAGCTTTACACACTTTTTAGAATAACTGCATGCGCTGCTTCTGTTTCCTACTGCACACACACACACACACACAGTAGGGACAGACCATGTTTTGCCTGAAACAGGGTTCTATCCACACTACCATTACATTCTTCTTCTTTTTCTTCTTCCTCCTCTTCTTCTTCTTTCAACTGGCAAACAACAAAACTGTTCCACATGTGCTTTGTAACATGTGTTATGCAGTTATGTTAAATACCATACATCAGCCCTGTGTTTATCACAGAAGTGCTGGACTGTGAAAAGAGATTGTGAGTTCAGTAAATAAATGATAATACGCGTTTTAAAAACAGAAGCTGAATCACTAGCATCACTGACCACATTTTGCATTCAGCTCTGACTGGCACTTACTGGTGTGAGTTTGAATGGTGATGTGAACAAAATGAATGAACTACAGAGTCAGTGACAACACATTTCTGAACTGAACTGAACAAAATGGTTCAAATCAGCAAATTATGAGTACAACTACAACTTTGTCCTCCCTCAAAGAACAGTTCTATTGTTGGTAAGGAAAAGCTATGTGTTTTTTGTTGTGAATCATGTGTCAAGGGAGTGTTATGTTTATCCTGCCTTCCCTAAATGTTGCAGATAGCTAAAAGACAAGACCAATATCAGGTTCAGGCTGTACTATAAAACAAACACAAAAAAAAACACAGATACGCAGATTGATACTTTTCAATTAAAGGAAAAGAGTAATGTTAGCACTTTATATACACCACCGTTCAAAAGCCACAAAAGTTTGATTGGGTAGAGTCAGACGGCTGTGAGGGCTTTTGAATGGTCTTTGATGCAAGTTCTCTCTTTACAAACAGATGTTATTTTGTATGAAGGGTTGTTTTGTACATGGAGAACAAAACACTGCACCTCTGATACCTCTGAGCAACAGTTAAAGAAGAATACAAGAAATCACCAGTCATTGATAAAAAGGAATCAGAAGCTTAGCATCAAAATTTATGCAGATTTAAATAAGAACAGGTTCCTGTTTCAGTGTCATGTGCACAATAATGACTATAACAAGCCGGAATTAACAGGTGTGTTGCTTTAGCAAAGCTATTCTAAAAACGTCAAAATAGAAATAGAGGGTTGGTCTAGGGTTAGCACTATTGGAACTGGATCAGGGAATATCAGCTGAACATACTGTGGACTGACAAATCAGTTTAAACCTGTTCAATCTAACTGCTGAGTAGACTGCAGAGGGCCCCGAGAAATATGGGTTCCCAAAATACTTAAAGTCCAGCTGCACCGTTGTGGTTCAGTAATGATGGAGGGTCACTGACGCTTTAGTGGACTGGAAAATAAATTCATAATCGAAGGTGTTTGATGGAAAAATGGTTCCAACAGTATTTTCCCCTGTCATGCGACACTGTGGGGACGTCGACTAATTGGAAGTTTCATTCCATTTTTTTCCATTTTTTTCATTCCATTTTTTCATTTAATTGTTCTTCTTTTGGGGCCCAAACTATTTCAAATGTAAATAATACATTTGGTGTCTGAATTATACTGTTTTTATTTATGTTAAAATAGCCATTATTCAAGGAAAGAAGAAAAACATTAATATAATAGCTGATTCCAAACTTTTGAATGCTAGAGTATATATTTCTGATTATATATATTATATATACTCTTAAAACATTATAATTATAACAATATGAATGTATGCATAAAATAAACGCATGAAACCCTAACCTGTGTTAGTTGAATTTAGTCCCTATCCTTAGCTACAAGTACAATCTTTTTTCACTTTTTTCCCCACATCAAAACATATTCACATTTTTCAGTCGTTGAATGCACTTACATGCACTGTAGCAATGTCAGTGTTTATTTTTTATTCTCTCTGTTGATCATGCCACTGACATGCCAGTCTCTCTCTCCCTCTCTCTCCCTCTCTCTCTGTGTCTAAACTATGGTGACATTAGCATTGTCCTTGATCACAGATGGTCTATTGTTCTCAGCCAGTGTGGTCTGAATGTATCTGTACCCTGACAACTTGGCCTTCCAACAACACAAACGACAACAAACCATATTCCCTGTAAAAACAAACAAACAAACCATCATACCCAATACATGTCCCTGCATGTTTAGCAGAGTAATGTTACTTGTGTTCCTGAAGAACAGCAGCTGCTTCCTTGCAGATGAAACAGGAAGCAGTCTCATTAAACTGTCTTGAACCTGCTCCAGGTCAACCTTTCTGTTAGGGTTAGAAAGAGACATTTTAGTGTGAAGTGTCTCGGTTGACAAATTGAAATAAAGAGCTTTTTTTTCAGCTCAGATTTTGCAGCCTTGTGAAATTAAAGAGACTGGAGAAAAATCAAAATGGAAAAACATAAAGTAAATTTGATGTAACAATACATTTTAAACATGTGAAATTTTCTAATAGGCCCGATCTGATCCCTGGGCCAGTAGTTTGAGTCCCCTTACAAAGAGGCTCTACAAGGGGAATGATGCTCAACTCTAATGTTGCCAGCAGAGGGCACTCAAATTGCACAATGAATTTCAGGAGGTTGACACAGAATCCCCATTTATGACTATCACAAGTCATTATCGGGGATCATTTCTAATAAAAAAAATCTAATCTTTGTTAATAATGTTTTCTGATGCATTTGATAGTTGGTTTATGCCACTAATTTTAGTAAACACAGCAGTAAGTTACACATTTATTTTTAATTATAATGACTTTAAAAACAAAAACAATGAAAAATTCATCATTAAGATTAACTCTTTAATTATTATGTAAGTGACTTTTGTGTATATGGCTGGAAAAAAACAAAACAAAGCAAAAAAAAACTTCCTCTCTGAATTAACTTGGAGTAGCACTCACACACAAACTCACACACACACACACACACACACACATACACACAGACACACACACACACACACACACACACACACACACACCCTCCTCCCCGTCCCACAGCTCAGAGTTGTCTGTTGATATGTGTCATTGATCCTCCATTCATTCCATGACCGGCCCAGCTGTCAGTCACTTCCATGTCACTGCCTCTCCAACGGCTGCACAGTGTGTGTTACTGTGGTAAAGCTTCAGACGCCTATATGGGCTCAGTTATGCAATTTGCCTGCTCACTACTACAACAGATCATGGGACAAAATCAACAGAGAAAAGCCCTCAGCATCTCAGATCAACACCATCAGTCAGACAGTGCAGATCTGCTCTCAGAGACACAGATTTAGGTTTTGATTAATTAAAAAAATAGGAGCATATTGTTTAGCCCCCAGGGCAGACTCATACAGTAGAGAAGCTACGCCAGAGGAGACGGGGGTGGGGTCACATCTCCAGCCACCAGCAGAGATATCCAATAGAGGCTGAAGGGGCCGGGGGCGGGGGGCGTATATTTCCTCATCCAGGGATTATGCAGCTCAATCAGACTCTTGCAGATTATGTCTGACCAAAACAGACTCCACCAGGGAAGGAGATTAACAACTACTTCCAAATAGTTTTGTTGGGTGAAAACAATCAGCTTTGTGATTAAGGGGAGAGCTACTGGCATCAAATGGCCCACAGATGTAAAAGCGATGGTTTGGGAGAATAAATCTGTCCTGCAAATCCTGTCAGATCCAATGGTTTCAATATGTTTGGGAGGTTAGATTGTAATTGGCTTGATTTTACTAATCCAAAAAATATTACCAGAAAGCTCCCCAAACCCAATTAGAAGCATCGAAAATATGTCTCTCTGGGGAATAATTATAAATCCTCATAGTGTCATGAACACTAATCCAAGTTAAATGGATAAAATGCACAGATTGATTATTAATACACAGATAAAACATTGTATGGGATTAATAATAAATTGGCTGGATGGCAGATGTGGGGGCCAGTAGCTTCCTCAAACTTATTACCTATGACAGAAATACACTGATGTCGGAAAAGGAAGTGCAGGGATTGGATTAAGTGCAGCAGACCTTGAGACAATCACTGCCGACAACATCTTCCAACCACCCGGCCAGACCAGCCCGACCAAACGCCATCACAAAAAAGAGGGGGAAGAGAGCTGGGATAAGAGCTAAGTTAACCCAGCTTGGACCTACGGCTATTCCACTACCCAGCCTACTCCTGGCTAATATCCAAAAATAAAATGGATGAAATAAGACTCAGGCTAACTGAGCAACGGGAAATCTTTACAGAGACCTGGCTTCATTACAACATCCGGGATTAAGCTATTGCACTTGATGGGCGGACTGTGTTCTGCTCCAACAGAACACAAAACTCTGGCGAGATTAGGGGAGGCGGACTCTGTGTTTACATCAGTGCTGGTGATTTGAATCAAACACACCTAAGAACTGTTTTACTTAAATTCCACCATCATTTCCACACAATTTGGTCAGGTGACATCAAGGAGGCAATCAGACATCAGGAAAGACTGGAGAGAGACCTCAACACCAACAACACCAAGGACATGTGACAGGCGATCCAGACCATCACAGGTTACAAAAGCAGGAGCGCCCCCATCATGAGGCCATGTTGCCAGATGAGCTTAACACCTTTTATGCTCACTTTGATCTCCTCAATCTCAGTCTTTGTTTACTAGCTGTCTTTTTCTTTTAGGTGACTGTTATTACGTTCCTGGATCTCAGCAATTAATTTAGAGAGCACGCACCCATGTTGTTATTGACCAGAATTATACTTTAAATTAATGCATTTTTTTCACAAAAAAAAACACATTTTATTCTACGTCTTCAACTTCCTCTTTTTCTTCTTCTTACCAAGTTTTTAAACACAGCATTGGCTTAACATATGTCCTAAACATATTTTCTGGTGTGATGATATTGACAAAAATCTAATAGTCTGTAAAACCAACCCTGTTTCCCAGAAATTATGTTTATTTTAATCAGGAGAGACTTAATTGAAAAGAAGCTTCGAGAGTGGTAAAACAAATTTATTGACATGATGCACAATAAAACTGAAGATATGAGAGGGGTCTTTGGTGATTATACTCCACTGTGACATCATTATTTTAAGGGGATAGTGATGCCATGCGATGTAAAGGAATATCCCCCCGATGGAGTCTAGACACTGGTGGTGATGGTGGTGATGATGGTGAAGGGGTGAAGAGCGATGGCTGAAAATCTGGATGGATGTGATGTGGAGCAGGGCTACTGATGGCAGGACACCTGGGTGCTGAATGTGATGAGGATTGGAGGTAAATGGCGTGGAGGAGGGTTGCATAGATTTGAAATAACAACTGACAGCAGCAGAGAGGAAGAGCTCTTAGACCTTGACAGCAACGAGATAATTGGGCCATGGAGGTCGTGGCAAAACATGATAAGTTTAATTGAAAGAGTGAAACACCTATAGTCAGCTGATGAATTGAAAGCGGAAAAGAGAGAGAGAGAATGTAAATAATGGTGAGCATTAAGATCAGTCTTCCTGATTGAACTTCCACTATGCTTCATATCCAACTAATTTGCAACAGCAAACATATTTTGAAAGAAACATAATGCCGACTGGGTTATGTTTTCTATCAATACAATGAGGAAACGTTGTTAATGTATCTGTCAAGTCACCAAGATGTTGACACTGAACATATCATTAAACGTTCACTGACAACGTATTTCATTTGTTTTCCACCAAAATATTTGATCTTGCAACACAATATCTGCTTGTAGTGACTACAGCATTATTAAACTTTTTATAATTATGTTTAGGCACTGGCAGCACTTGGTTAATGTTAAAAGTCTGCAGTGACTTGAAACTGACATAACTTGAAAATGTGGTTATTAACATGCAACAGAAACCACAATATTAAATATTAAACATTAACCAAAGTGTGGCGTCAGACTTTGTATGCACACCATCACTTCCTGTGACTCTGATGCAACACATAAATGTATCACTTCATTCACTCCAAAAAAAAACATCGCCTCTGAAAATAATCCAGCGAGCAATTACATTTGTCATGACAAATAACTGGGGAAACAATATAGTATTATACAAATGTAATTTCTAGGAGTTGATAAAACTAAATAATTTCACTTTCAACAAACAAAACAAGGTACAAACATGTAGTGCAATACACAGGACAACTATACAAGAGCTATAAAACTATTTGGGCAGAGCAGTTGTGAATTATTAGTGTGAATAGCAGTGAGCACACATCCTTGGGGGGGCACCAGTGTTGAGTGTGGAGGTGATGTTCCTGATGCATACTGGCTGGGGTCTCTCTGTGAGAAAGTCCAGGATCCAGTTACAAAGGGATCCAGTTACAGAGGGCTGCTCGAGGAGTGTGTCCAGACTAGTGTGGGTCGAGAAGGTTGCTCTGTTGTAGATACGCAGAAAGTTGAGTAAAGACAGCATGCTCAAGTGTTTTGGAAAGAAAAGGTAGAAGGGAGACATGTCTGTAAGTGAGTGAGTGAGGGTTTCTTTAAGCAGAGAGATGCCTATTTAAAAAGTAAATATACTCAGCCTAATTCTAGCAGTCTTGAAGTAGGTTATCACCCGCACACTAAAAATTGGTTTCTGTAACTGGAATATATATCTAATTCAGAAGTGCTAACCACATCCCTTGTTAATTATTAATTGAATGAACCTGATGGTGATGGCCAAGCAATAGAAATTAATTTCCACTGTGTCACAGGGTTCTACCTTGACCCTGTCAAAAAAGGGAACACAGGTGTAGTCACAGATGTAAGGAAGAAATGTATTTTGTTGGTATTGTGTTGTATTGTCTGTAACTCAACTGAGACTGACTCCTCCACCCTTGAGGAGGCCCTTTAAAAGTTGTGAGCTTCCTCCATCAGGCTAATTCATTACATGACATACTGAAATAAATACAATTTTTTCATCATCAGAGTGTTCAATTATTCCACAAATAAACAAAAATCTTACAAAGAAAAATTACACATTTCTCAACATGTCTTTCCCAAACAATAGACTTTCTAATCTGCCGTAAAATAAGTTTTACTCCGAAATATATCATTTTCAATCACATGACCATTACAACATCTAAATGATTGGACTTGGCAACTGCTTGGATCGGGGAAGCCCATGAATACACAGAGACATGAGTGGACAATAGGTAATCATACAGGAAAATTTACATGTGCTGAGAGTAAGGCAGAACTACCAAGTGTGCACCCTTGGTGATGTACTACACTGTTAAGATAAATACAGGGGATTACCTACTCTGCGTATCATATACATAGTAGAATGGAGAATGAGTGAATGTGCAAGTGTGCAAGTGTGTATGTGTGTCTGTGTGAGTGAGTAGGCCTATGTATGTCATGTGTGCGCTACCCACAGCCGGTACCGGGACCACTCTGTCACACACTGACAGCTCTACAAACAACAGAAATCACACCTCAATCAGGGTGGTGGTGTGATTTGTAAAAAAAAATCCTAACAAGATCCTTAACTGTTTTAAGAATAAGGTCTTTTAACCCTACACTGGTTTTAGATTTGTTCACCACAACCCTAAATGCATGTAACCCTAGCTTGCACAAACTCTAGACCAAAACAGAATATAGTGTAATATAAGAATAGACTCACTGATAGTTACCTGACAAACCACAATTTTACCAATGGTTAAAATTTAATAAAACAGAGAAAGCTGTAGCGGGAGATTACACTAGATTATAGTCAACTAACACCACAAGAACAGTCTACATATATGTTTAAATCCTTCAGTAATCTAATGTAATAGGCCATGCACACCTCACCTGGAAAAACTGGTTTGACCAACAAACTTGTGAACAACGATGATCTTATCATTAGAATTGTCTAATTGAAATTATTATGCTGAAATTAAATTAACCTCCATGTTACTGAAAGTGTTTAGTCCCTGTCAGCGGTGCAGTGTGGCTGTGGGGAGTGTGGAATGGAGGTACAGGCTGGATGATGAGTGACACTCTGAATGTGCATTCCACTTGATTTGCTCAGTACTTCAATTCACTGATGCTAGCCCTTTCATCCTATTAGCTCCAAATTCCTATAACTGGGTCTCTAAATGCATGGGCCCCCATATCAGGGCCAGCCCCTGCTGGGAGGGCATATGGGCTGCTTTGTTGACAGGAAGGGAGTGTGTGTGCAGGGTCCACCAATCACTGCCCTTGCCTGGGGAGTTAAACAAATTGATTGGCAGGCTAGTGGCGGCCAGCTCCAGACACTGTGGTCCCCATTCATCTCAACACAGAGCACAGAAAGCTCTGCAAAGAACCAGCTGAAAGGCCAGGCCTGAGGCAGATTTAGAGGAGTAAAAGGGGATTAGCTTATTCTTTAAACATACTCTTCCACATTTTGTTACAACACACAACAGAGCCTCAAGTCCTCAAATTTACTCCCAGTTGGATGTTTGGAATTTAACTGTGAACATCAGCAGTGGGCTGGGAGGAGATTTTGAGGACACTGCTGGGTTAGGGTTATAGCAAAAGCAGGAAGTTTATGTTTCAGATGTTTTAGATTTTATTTGAACCTTTATTTAGTCAGGGAACACCGACAGTGCTCCATCTTATTTGCTGGGCACATCCTGCTTAATAGATGTACACCACATCTAGTATAGTATCCAGTAGGAGTTGCCCAGTACAACCACAATGCTTTACAGGGTATGTTTCCATCCAAATCTTGCAAAATGTTTAAGCACATTTCCAAAAAGGGAAAAATGCAAGTGAAGAAAGAGTACCTCTTTTGTATCTCACATGCACATGATGGCATTTCACTGCTGCAGCCCTCTTACAGCATACATACAAGATGAGCCATAGAGTCTTTATCGTAATCTATTTAACGTTTTTATGGCCTTTCTATTCAGTTACACGGACAAATTCACAAAGTCAAAACAGAAAATGGGAGTTAACACTAAAACGGCCCAAGAGATGTTGGTTTGTGTTGAAAGGATGTAATAGTTTGTAAATTAATTTCAGCAACTGTTGCACATTTGATTAGAAAATGTTAATATATAACCATGCAGTTTTAAAGAGTGAATGATACTTAAGTTCTACAACATATTATGCTAACTTACTCACACTTACTTACATGTGCCACGGAGGTTTTGTGAGACAAGTGAAATTCTGGCACGTGAGATTCTGCCATTCAGCTATACACATTCCCGGGCTCACTACTTCAAAACCCACACCTACACGTGGGTAGCACGTGCATTTGTTTTGGAAGTGAATGAAAGAAAGATGCAACTTATTTTTAATCCTATTTTTCTTTTTTAAACACAGATGTTTGCAGGATGCATAGCGATGAGGTATCTATTTGTGGCTGTGTAAGATTAATAACTGTACTATGATATGATGATGGTGAAACAAAGTAAACGTTGTTTTATTACTGTTCATACACTTAACGTTAGGTTACATGTTCCCTCTGCCTCACTCCCCGCTGCTAGGAGACAGCTTCGCCGGGAGGAGAGTGGGCGGCAACTCTGGAGACGGACCTTCAGTTAGCGGCTGTAGCGCCGGGCTCTGATCCCGGACGGCCCGACTCCCCGCCAGATCAACGAATTTGCTGTTGCTGCCGTTACACAGGTCAGACCTAATGCTGCCGCTGGCCACCAGCCCACTGTGAAAATTGGATTTTGGATTTTATCTACCAGCACAGAGAAGTATGAACCACTCACACAATTTGAGGTTTACTCTTCCTTGAATAGAGAATTGTGACTTATGACACATCAGAGCAGCAGTCCCACATCAGGTGGAAGAGAATCAACACCAGGCAAAGGTATTTTACACAACCTGGCAACCCAACCAATAGTTATTGGTGCTTGTTACAGACCTAGAGAGTATTAGTAAATGATTTATTAAGCATTAGAGACTTGCCCTCATCTTCTGTTTTATGCTTCACAGAAATGTGGCTGTGTGGCTCTATACCTGACTCTGTGCTGCAGCTGGCAGACTTCCAAGTTTTCTCCTACTTTGTGTATTAGACTGTTATGCTCCACAGCACCAAGAGAAATTCTTCTCTCTGTATATGAAAACGTTCTTGGCAATAAACTTGTTTCTTATTCTGATACTGATTAGTAAAGGCTTTAGTTACTACTTATGAACACTTGCCTTGACAGAAAGTGGTACAATTATTTCTCCCACTTCTGTGGTGCCCCTCTGGTGGCACTCCAGTAGGCCTGCACTGTGGCTGGAACACAAACAGGCTGATAAAAACAGGGTCAGATAGGAGTAGTCATCTGTTGATGCCAAGGTGAATGGCTCAGTGCCCACACAGATTAAGCAGACCAGCAATTAGCCAGGGCCAGTCAGCCAGCAAGACACCAACACATGGACAACAACTACAACCGGCTAACCAAGCACAGCTTACTGGACAACAACCACACACACAAACACACACACTGAAGCCCAGATGCTAAGCACTAATCCCTGAGTGTTATTTCTTTTGTTGGGGCTGTTTATGACGCTCTGTCATGCCTCTGACTGCGTGCAGTTAGCATTCACACAGTCAGCCTCATGAAGCGTGACTTCTGACACTGACTGAATTGATTTCTCCTCCCCTCCTTTTTATTTCCTTTTCTTTGCGTTTCACAGTGTCGTTTTGCCAACCTGAATGAAAGCGGGTGTTATGGAGGCCTTTGTCGCCTCTGCTGTATTGAAAAGGTCCTGGACTCCTTCCAGTGGAGGCAGAAAAGCTCCTTTCAGTTTATGAAAAAAGTAGAGATTTCCTTTACTCGAATATGATCTCAGCTCACAAAACAGTACTGACATCTTTCATAGTGAATAAAACCAAACTGAGAGAGACAGAGAGAGTGGAAGGATGGAGGGAAGAGAGAGCACAGGAGGGCGCGCGCACACACACACACACACACACACACACACACATCACACACAAACCATCTTTCATGTTTGTCACACTGTCAGAAAAGTATGAGGTGTGTGTGCGTGTGTGTGTGTGTGTGTGTTCTGTGCAGACCTGATGTGCTCTATATGCTCCTGACAGATGACGTGACACTTCTGACACACACACACATGCACACTCATTTCCATTTTCAATTAGTTCTGCTTGAAACAAAGAATGTGCCAAATAGTGGCGCTTCCAGAATTATTAACTTGGAGCTCATCTCAGACCAGGGGGGTCCAGAGCCCCTATAATATGGTTACAGAGGCGGGGCAGATATACTTGCAGAATGAGGGGTGGGGTTCTTTTTAGGTGGCCCTCTTAGTTGATAACTATATTTATTCAGTGATATGAACACAATAATAGACAGTATGCTAAGTACACCAACGTATTCACTATACATACTACTACTACATATATTCTGTCACTCTGTGAACAAACATACAGTACATTCACACTAAGCCAGTTAAAGGATAGGTTAACATCTTTTTCAAGTCTGTGTTAAAACAATAGTCAAGTGTCCACACTGAAACTTCTTTTTCCCAGTGTTTTCATACTGAGCTGCAGTGGAGGGAAGACTTGATATCCTCTTGATTTGTCTAACCCAGACAGTTGGTGCCTCATATTAGCTTCATCTAAAGTTTGGAATATATTGTTGCACAAAGTGAGGACTGTGGGTTCCCCCAACACTTACACTGGAAGTGCATTCAGGAGGCAGGATTGCAGATGATCACAAGCAAAAACTGTTTCAAGATGGACACCTGACTATTGTTTTAGCACTGATTGAAAAAATGTGAACTTATCCTTTAAATTTGAAAATGCATCCTTTCCTCTCTTTTGGCCATTTTTTGGCTTTTGTTAAATGATGACGTTTCAAGTGAAACTGAGAAAGTGAAATTACTAGTTTGTGTCTTTCTTCCTTAACATTATGAAACTGATTCCATTCAGCTGTTCAAATTCAATACTTCATGATATCCAAATAAATAGTCAAATGGACACTCAGCTATTGCAACCTCACTTTACAGGAGTCTCCTTATCTATCTCAACAAACAGAATACACACACACACACACACACACACACACACAGACAGACAATTACTGTGTGTGTGTGTGTGTGTGGGTGGGTGGAAAGGCCCAGCTGCCAATGTTGGCCCTCTACAAAGCATTGACCTGAGTGACATCGAGCACCAGTATGAGGCACATTATCCACCTCTACAAACAGACCCCCTGAATTATACTCTTTGTATTGAATGTACTGTGCTCATTTCAAAGGGAGAGAGGGAGAGATTTTTTTTTCCATGTCAACTCTCCCATCCAATTTTCATTTGTTCAGCAATTTTACACAAGATTAGTACACAAGCTTTCCTTTGACTGTATACAAATCTAGATTTTTAAAGTTCATCACATTTAATAAGGTTCCTGAAAACCCATCCAGATTTGGAGCAAATCCCAGCTCTGGAAAAGATCGCTCTCATCAGGTGTTTCTACTCCATCACTGTACTCCTGCAGCATTTTGATCTCCTCCTCCGTCAGTCTCTCGGTACACATTATTCAAATGTTCCTGGTCTGCCGAATACACTTCTGCCCTAGAAGAGAAGCCACAACCGATGCGTGGTTTCAGTCCAGGTCCAGCTACATCCACTATTCTCCTCAGAGTGACAGCTCCAGTGACGCGTAGCCTGCTGGTGAGCAGGGGTTAAATTTGGCCTACGCCAAATTTGGGAACGCTTAACCTCGCACATCTTCAACAATGTATATATTTTTTACACTTTTCTCGGTCTTAATAATTTAAACAATGACTAAAACACATTTTCTTTGTAGCTGTGGAGAACATAGGCCTAAATGACGTGATGTAAGAATAGGCTTGTGCAGATTGGCAATCGGATCGTATATCGACGATTGAAGGGATGATTGACAATTTTAACTTACTATCAGAACTAAGATGTTATAAATAGATGTTTCTGGTGAAGCGGCATGTCCGCCCGCTGAGCCCTGTTTATCAGCATGAGTGATGAGTGAATTTTAAATCCTTCATTACAAACCAGTTTGCCGTCTCTTTTCCATGAATCTGACACCCTGCATCTCCATTCTCCATATGCCTGCTCACCAAAACTTTGCTCCATAAGAGTAGTTAACATTATGGATATGATTTGGATTGTGATAGTAAAGATAATATAATAAACGGGGGCCGTTGTTTGAATAGAGGAGACGTTGCTATTAAATAGATTTTTTTAATGTTTAAATATTTTAAATAAAATGTTCACACAGCTTGGGGAGGAGAGAGGAGTAGTGTAGGAGCAGCAAGTGAGAACTTTCACCTGACTGCTGGAATAGAAAGTAGTTTTGCGCACTGCCAACCAGTATGTACAATGACTTTGATTAGCGTTTTTGTGTTCAGAGCAGAGGGTTGTCTCACCTTGTTATATTCTATTCTACAGTTTGTCAAATGGTATCAATCAGATTTTGTAGTCTATACGCACACACATGTGCACCCATGGCAACCCTGAAACCACAGAGCCCCCCCACACAACAAATCCCAATCTAACCCCTGCTGGTGAGGCCTGGTGTTGTGCTATCTTGAACGTCCATTCTAGGTCCATTAATGAGAGGCTCTTCTAATAACTAGTACAGAGAACATGTAGGCTCTGGTCTCTTCCACTTAAAGTTCCATGTCTTGATAGAAAGGAGGTAATCCACACAGTTTAAAAAACTTAAACCCATTAAAAACAGTGCAGTGTCTGATCCCAGACCAGCTGTCCTCCTTAATATAACATCCTTTGGACCTGTGAGGTATCTCAGGACAGGACGCCAGTTTTTGATCTCTTGTAGATCTCCTTTTTTTGGTTGGAGAGTTATTACTGCTCTCCTGCTGCTTAGCTGTATCAACATGTCTTTGAAACTCTCATTAAAAACTGTTCGTTTATCATCATCCATCTCCCTCCAGAAGTCTTTATAAAACTCCACTGGAATCCCATCAATACCAGGAATCTTCAGTATGACCTCGATTTCCTGTGGATTCTACCAAACTCTGCTGTTCCACAATTTCAATCTCCAGATCTGTCATAGATCTGGTAATGTGCATGCACAGAAAGGATGCAGCCAGTAAGTAATCAGGTTAAATCGTTTACATGGTAAAATTTTTCTTTTGATTGGTTTATGAAAAGGTTTAAACTACCCCTGTGCAACCGATTAAAATTTCAATCAGTTTGGGACTTTTTTTATTCTGATTGAGGTGTTTATATGGAGCATTTTTATTCTGTTTGGGCTCTTAAACCGATTATAATCAGAATATTAGGCTCCATGTAAACGGGGCTAGTGAGAGTGTACTGTTGACAGAGCTGTTTTATCTCTACTTTACATGATCCCATCACTGTCTCAGAGATTTAAACTCTTGTTTTCTGCTCTTAATAACTCCTGGAAAAACCTAAAACATCCTTAAAATCAGCATCACATAAATATGCACTTTTTAGGTTTTATATTTGTGATTAAAACATTACAAAAGACCAGATTGTGATCAGTAAGAGAAACAGGCATCATTCTGCACTTTTGAAACATGTTAAATCAATGCAACTGGTCTAGATAGCCAGGGGTATTAAATTCCCTCTAATGTCAGCCCAAGTATATTTTATCACCATTCATCCTTCTCCACACATCTACTAAATAATGCTCCAAGTGATTCCTGTCTATAAAATCATTTTCAGTACAATTCAAATAAAAAACCCTCAACATTAAATGTGTAAAAAATTCACCCTGTGAAAGCATACACATTCCTAAAAGCAACATTAAATTGCTCAGATTTTGCCCTGACAACCACCTGCTCTACCTCAAAAGACAGTGGTGAATTTTTTTTTTTTAAAAAGAGAGCCCACCCATCCACTGGTTGTGCTCTTGTGACTCAGCACAAGGTTACAAGGTTCATTTACTTTGTCATTTTACAACACAGGGCTGCAAAATGAAATGAAAGCTGTAGCCCTTTCACGATACATGCACAGAACATATATACAAATATTTAGAAATTAGAACAGAATGAAAATGATAATTTAAAATAAAAACAATATATACAGTTTCATACTGCATATACCGATGGGTCACAAATTAAAGGAAAAACCTGAATGCTTGACCCCTACAATGAGGGGATCCGGTGGGTCTGTTATGCTGTGGGGGGCATTTTACTGGCATGGTTTGGGTCCACTTGTCCCCTTAAAGGGAAGGGTCACTGCAAATCAATACAAAGCTGTTCAGAGTGATCACCTTTATCCTATGATAACACATTTCTATCCTGATGGGAGTGGTCTCTTCCAGGATGACAATGCCCCCATCCACAGGGTACGAGGGGTCACTGAATGGTTTGATGAGTATGAAAATGATGTGAATCATATGCTATGGCCTTCGCAGTCACCACATCTCAACCCAGTCAAACCTATGGGAGACTATGGACCGACGTGTTAGACAGCACTTCAGGAGCACTGAAGCTGTTCTGGAGGCTCGTGGTGGCCCAACACCTTACTAAGACACTTTATGTTGTTTTTTCCTTTAATTTGTCACCCATCTATATATGTATTATACAAAAATACACCACCTCTCCTTCCCACTCTCTTCCTGTCAGGCTCATTAACACTGTCACTGTGTGCACAGCCGTCTGTCCGAGGAGAAATCTTCTACTTTCACTCCCTTCATGTTTTTGTTTTTTTGTAAAAATAGTATTATTATTCCAACACTGTAAGCCCTTTTAGCCTTACAGCTACCAGCAATTTTGGAATCAGAAGATTCACTTTCACTGTCAGCAGCAGCGTCTTCCTCCATACTAGAAACATATTCTGCATCTCTCTGTTTCATTGTTATTTTTCCTCTTGTCTTGATCCTGGTCCTAATCTATATCTGTGAAAATTCTATGGTTTTTCATTTTACTCCATTGTACTCCCTGTACTCCATAGCCACAAAATACAAGGCAACATCACATTCACCCCCCACCACCCCAAGTTTACATCATCCATACTCACTGAGCTAGTAGATCAAATCAGTATGACTCTGAACCACTGTCTCATCTTGGCCGTCAGTAAAGACGTTGACTCTAAGAGACTGAAGTCATGGTCACTACTTTCCATGTTGGCCAATAAAAAATGCTTCAGGTCACACGAACTGTTATCGCATATACTCCAAAACAGATTTTAATTGTACAAAACTCAATGAGTTCAGACCCTTTTACTCCTTTGAGTCTAATTATTTTGAAATTGAGTTATTCCCATAGAACCCTCTCCTGGACAGTGCACATTCAGAACTAGTTTGTACGACTGGGAGGTGGATTGAAAAGCCGAATATTGAGTAACATCGTTTAAAGATAGGGATAACAGCCCACATTTTCAGAAAGTCAAGACATTTATAATGTTGTACTTGGCTGTTCACATGAAAAGTGACAAAAATGGTTGTGTCAAGAAAGAAAAAAGAAAGCTGAGAGAGAAGATTAAAAAGAAAATCAAAAAAGTCTGATTGCCGGTTTTGGAAATGACATAAATTGTCAGACACACCCCCTCTAATCCAATGTCAGAAAGGTGTGGGTGGTTTCAAAGCTATCCGACCGTCCGACTTGCGGTTCTGAAGAAGCATACTGGCCCCTTAATGCTACAGTCTCATAATACCCACAGGAAGCCATTGACTGTTTGTCTGCCTGTACATGTATATTCATGCACAAATACAAGAGAAAAGCTGCACACTTAGTGAAGATTGCAAACACCCCGCAGTGTTTGACAACACTTGTATATTTGACCACTGTCGGACAGTGTGTGGGAGCTCTCTGAGAGAAGACAAACAGCATACAGGTGGATTCACAGCTTTCAAGGGCTTCTTTATCTAGCACAAATGTTTGACTGCCATTCAGCAGCTTATGTAACTTGGCCAGCTACCTCAAGGGCTCCAGTAGAAATGCTAACAAGACTAACATACACCATATCTATCAGTGATTGATGAGTTGTTCACACCAGGGACAGCCATTACCCTCTAATGTTTGTCCACATTTATTTAAGGCAAATTTCATTTGAACAAGCAGAAAGGACCTTCACGACCTGTTAGGGTAAGACTGTAATCACACTATACCTTCAACCAATTTTCATTTTATACTTGGTATCTACAGACTAGAGGCACTTGAGGGGAGGTTATAGGGAAAAACTGTGCATTTACATTATGCTATATTCCTTTTGTAGGTCTGACATGAATCCCAAACTGCTGTTCAAAATGTTCAAATGTCACTGACTTTCACTTTAAAGAGGTATTCCAGCAATCCATTATTGCACACCCATAAAGCTACAGAACTTGAGGGACAGATTAAAAAAAAGGACTAAATTGAAGCAGCAGGCAAAGATATGCTGACCTGCAGTCTCTAGTATGGGTCAAACTCTCTTTTAACCACCAGTGGGTTTGGCTGGAACACCCCCCCAGCAAAGTTGAGATTAAGTGTACAGTCGGTTGATGCAGGCATTTGCACTTACCTGAGATGCTGCACAGATCCTGATATAATATAACAAGACTAGGTGAAAACCTTGCATTGGCTGGACCGTGTATGATCAGTGTGCTAAATTGTGGCCTATTGGAAAAACCCTCAAGTCCTGTCGGCAGGGGTGCCCCTGGGCAGAGCTACGTCACACATCTCAGTGTTCACACACGCATCTCTCTCAGGGTGGGGAAGAGCATGCTTATTGCAGGTTGTGGGGGGACATTACATTATTTAGCTGCTCTAGACTGTAGCAGTGCGTCACCATTCTCTCTGCTTCTCACAGCAGTAGGCTTTGTGTTTTTTTACCCCAGTGGTCATCCCCTCTTACTGAAGTGTTGTAGTGTTTCTGTGCCACCTGTGCACACTGATGGATTGTGATGCACCATTACGCTGCGTGCTGAGTATGGACGGGTTATTGTTTCATGTGAAGTGGGTGTCTGTTTGTGCTTGTGCCCAGTGAGGCACGGACCACACCCTGCTTCGCCCTTATCCCGCTAGCAATAGCCTTAGAGGGCGAAGCCTTACTAAATGTAATGTTAGTTACGTACCGTAACTCCAGATTCTAGGAGTATAGGCAGAGCCCCACTGTGTTGCAGTCCAGCCAAAAAAAGTGCTGTCATTATAGCTGTACTATATACTGTGATGATGCAAGTGCCCTGCCTGCTAAATAATGGGAAACAAGAGTCCCAGAGCAAATGGCAGCATTTTAGAACAACTACAATACAAATCTACTTCAGATCAGTGAAAGTTCACCCCACCTCATGTCTCACTCTCTATTTGTACAATCATCCATCAAATACAATGGATGCCAATAGATTTAAGGCTGTGTACTGTAAACCAACAGACTAGTGATGGAGAGACACTAAATGGCTTTATTGGATGTTATCAGCCTTTTCTAAGGCAACAGAGAGCCAGTTAATAATTGACATGCATGCGCACTGAGATGGCTGAAACACATGGTGAATAGGTGAGGCTGAGTTGTAGCTTTGAACCTTTATGATGTGGTCTTGTAGGTTCCCGGCAAGCCAACAGCAAATACTGATAAGAAGTTAAAAGTATACGGGCATCCTGCCACAGCCCTGACATGCTGATTCTGTTTTTATTTTTATTTTTATTTTTATTTTTATTTTTATTTTTATTTATTTTTATTTTCCTGCTGTCGTTTTACTTTTTCAAAAGTAGAAAATGTGGAAAGGGTTTTTTTTTTTTAAGATAAACTGATAGCAACAGGAAAAAGAGAGGAGTTGACTAGGTTCTGTGAAAGTCAGGGTCTGTGGCCCCTGTTCTTCGGATGAAGGGTTATTATTACTGTGTCATCCATCACCTACTGCCCTTGTTATTAGGCGATTCTACAAAACCCCAGATTACATTCTGTGGCAATGTTTTTGTAAAATGATTTCCTTCTACAGTATCTGCGCGTGGGAACTACAGTATGGTGAAGGTTGGGGAAAGATCATGTTTATGGCCAGTGTACTATGGTTAAAGGATAAGTTCTCTTCTCACTTCGCATTATAGTGGCAGTAGTGATAAAAAGAGAATACTTTAACAATTGAGTGTGATGCTGCATCCTCTGTTAGAAAACGTCACTACCTCTGTAGGGCTACAGTTATAGGACAGCGCATGTGTAGAGTTACCTTGATCAGTTTCATACCCGTGGTAAGGAAAGTATAATTATTATTACCTATCATGACCATGATTTACTTTTTGATGTCTAATGTATAGTCAATCATTTTGATTCCTCATTTATTGCTCATTTTATCTTTACATGATTCGTAATCTTTTTAGCTACTGCTCTAGGACATCTTCAACACCAGAGCTCGAGTCGAGTCGTCACTTGTCCTCACATCCCCCATTTGGAAACACACAAAGGAGCTGTTGAAAGACTAAAAGAGGCCACTTCACCATACAAATGTCCTGACCTGACCCTCGTCTCTTGCTAGGAGGCTATATGGATGACATCCTCAGCACCAGTAAAACCTCAGCTTTGTTGCACCATGGATTATATTGATTAGAAAAAATAAACACCTTAATCATTTAGTGATGTGAAATGATAACTGATAACTACTAATTTTAAAGAGAAATGTATGGGAGGTAGAACAGCAGATTTTTTTTATTCAGCAAGAAACTAGCTATTTAGCATTGAATGAACTGTGTGTGCAATAAGGCGAACACATTGGTGTAAACTTCATGTGTACATAACCAGTAAACAGGTCCAGGAAGTGATTATGTTAGATTCGAGTGAAAGAAGGGAGAAACAACTAGCATTGCCCTGCCAACTGTCAAAAAATAGACCTTCCAACAACTCCAAAGCTGTATTTTGTGCATCTTTTATCATGTTAGCTAGCAAGGTGGTGATGTTCAACAGTCAGTTTTGTTGAGAATTATTACAAAGCTGGTACCCACTCTACCAGACTGTTGTTGGTCAGAAAATAGCTTCAGTGCTAACTGCTTCTGAAACCACAATGTCTCATTTTCTGTGTCTGTGTGTTATAATAAGTACAGAAGATATAAGATGTTTGGAGTATTTTTTTTTTTGTGCCATTTTTTGTGATTGAACAGTTTCCCCTTGCCTCCAGTATTTGTGCTAAGCTAGGCTTAACACGTCCTGGGCCTATCTCTGTAAATCATAGAGATTAAAGTGTGGTCTTCTGACTCCAGATAAGATGTCAAACAATTTTCCAAATTTTTGGATTATTTACTTACTTTACCTATTGTTTGCCAAGTGATTATAGTGTATAATGTATAGCCTTGAATCAGACTATACACTAAAAATCACCCAAAATTTAGCCTGAACAGTGACAAATTAAGGTCATATTTGCGCAATTAAGGCTATTTCTTTTGCAATTTCTATTTCTATTGGGTAATATAACAAAATTAGGCAGTGATCTTTAAAGCAAAAGTTTTGGGAATACGCTTATTTTCTTTCTGGCAGAGAGTTAGATGAAAAGATTGATATCAAAGTCACATCTGTCTGTTAAATATAAGGCTACAGCCGGCAGCTGGTTTGCTTAGCTTAGCACAAAGATTGTAAACAGGGAAACAGCTTGCCTGGCTCTGTCCAAAGGTAACAAAATCAGCCTACCAGCACTTCTTCTGACTAATTAACACGTCATATCTCATTTGTTTAATCCATACAAAAACCAAAGTGTAATAACAACATTTCACAGTTTCGCAGGAGGTTCTGTGCCAGACTATTTCTTAGCTTTGAGCAGCTGCCAGGCAGACTCCAGGAAGTTACTACTCACGAAATAGTCTGGCAGATAACAACTCGTAAAACTGCTAATTGTTTTTTTTTGTGAAGCTAAGTTAACCACCTGCTGGCTGTAGCTTCATATTCACCAGACAGATATGACTTTGGTGTTGAATGCAAATAAGCATATTTTCCAAAAAGTAGTACTATTCCTTTAAGGATCTCTCAATACTCCAATGACCACCTATTAGGACAGTAGTCAGCAGCCATTTTTATACTTGAGACATCAAAATTAGACCACAGATTCCCTTGAGATCAGATTTACTCCCACATACCAAGATGGATTAATATTGTTGTTGATTTAATATTGATTTTTTAAATTAAACAGGTCATGTGAGGAGACAATGGTGCCGAAAGTGAAAGTCAGGGGACCTCCAGGGCCTTACTTGGGTGCTCCTATTCAGAGGCACCCGTCAGAAAACCCAAACAAGGCTAACCATTTGAGTAGTCTATTAGGGGACAATAATAGCCATACTATAAAGAAAGGTAGTTGGGCAGTTGAATAAAGAGAAAATATCGAGAGAGAGAGAGAGAGAGAGAGAGAGAGAGTGAGAGCACTTTACCCTCACAGCTCAGTGGACGGAAGTGGAATTCAGGAGTTAGTGTGCAACAGCAATCGACACAATACTAATAGGCAATTTGTGCATCAAAATGGGCAAGCAGTGAACATGATAAAAGCCAGATTGCTTTAAGATCAATAGTGCTATTCTTACTGATGGAACCTCTCAGCTTATTACAAACTGATGGATACATGGACAGCCACATAAACAGATGGAAGGAGGGATGGATGGACAGACAAACAGACAAATGGATAAATGGTAGGATGAATGTTAGTGGAGTTAATGGTATAGAAGCAGATGCTGGCTGTAGCCTCTGTTGGTGGAGGCCCCCTTGCTGCTGACATCTTGCTTATAAAGACCGTCCCCCTTCAAGGTCACTTCAATCGCATGCCATGTTTTGTCTCATAACCCACCCCCCCATCAACACACCATTTCAATTATAGTGCTTTCGCTTGTTTTTTTCTTGTTTTTTGTATGTGTGTATTTAGTCCTTTGACTGGAAGGCAAAGTTCAGTGTACAAGTGCCACACTGGGGCATGGCCTAAAGTGTGAAAGATGGGTTGGAAAGTGTTTTTTTTTCTCTATTTTAGTGACTTTGATCAATGGAGCAAATAACAGAGGGACTGTATAGTGTGGGACCTTCCAGTGTGAAGCCAAAGCCACAGCTAGAATATCCCTTTATCTGCGAGTGTGCCTAAAAGATACTTTGGGTCACGTAAAGCATCAGAAGCGCATGAGACAGACCACTGAAAAATGTGGCTGGAAAGCATCCTGAGTAAACAGGGTGTAAGTCTGCAGCCATAAGAGACTGTGCTCAGGAGACAGCAGTGCTCAGTTCCACCATCTTAGTTTAGTGTGTTGGCACTAGTAGCAATAAACACTTGTAAAACCGATGGTCCTCAGCTGTAATGTCATAAACCGAAGTAAGTACATTTAGCTTCTTTCTGCTAGTGGTGTATTGTTGAAATAATTCATTCTTAAATATCTCAACCAAAAATGTCAGACTCTTGCTGGCACTACATCATCTAGGACATGAATGTACAAATCTAGTGCCAATCCCTCCCATAGATGTGGATAAGGTACTGGTGGTGCTTGATGATAAGACAGGGGATCAACTAAAGTGTGGATCATCCATAAACATGAATGTTTACCAAATTTCATGGCAATCCACTAAAAAGTTGTTTTTGTTTAATTTTGGTCCAAAGTAAGTGTACTCTTGCTCAAAAATTATTGGTGATTACTGCTTGCACAACGTTTGTCAGAGAAACTGTTGTGTTGAGTGATGAAAAAAAAAATCATCAAATTGGAAGTGACAGTTTCATATATAAGAAGGTTTCTGTTCTGTAAAGTGCAGAAAGACAAGCAGGTGCAGTCTTTTAGCTCTGGTCTATCTCTGGGCTATGTGTCCACACAGTATTGTGTTGGACTTTTGTGTCCAGTCTTAATGATGGGCCTCTCAGCCCCGATGCACAAACAGATACATACATCTTCAAGCTAGCCACTATATTACTTTTACAACAATGGCACTTACAGCCTGTTCGATAATCACTGCCTTGCCTTCCTTCCCTTGAGTTTAAATAGAAACCTGCTTTTTGAGTTGACTCAAGTGGCTCTTTCTTAAGTGTTAAGAGTAAACATGCACATCCTTCAAGATCTCTGTAATCACTAATCATCCTCTGGAGGACAATATAGGCTTTAGTAATAGGTGCTATATTCAAAGAAGTGGTCAGTCTCTGCAGGGCCTCAGCACAAGGCATTGAGGCAACTAGAGCCCATAGCTGGAAATGAATACATCCTTTAACCATAACATAATTGCAATGGCTAAAGCAAAAACAGGTAATGCTCCATTATTGTTCTTTGTAGGTACTAAGTGCTGACCCTGGTGATGAACACATATATATATGAACAGACACACACACACACACACACATATCTATATCTATATCTATCTATATATATATATATATATATATATAGAGAGAGAGAGAGAGAGAGAGAGAGAGAGAGACAGAGACAGAGACATCATATACATTATACTGTATGTCTTGTCATGTCATGTCATGTCTTTGGTAATACTGTTCATTCTGTTCCAGTTTGATGTTGATAGGTCAGAATGATTTTGATATATAGTTGCATATAACAATATATACTGTATGTTCTCCTACAGCCATGATAAATGAATGAATACATGAATACTTTAGGTGAGAAAGTTATTTTGAAGGGTAGGTGTACCAAGCAGAAGTTTAAGTGGCTATAATCAATATTCAGTATTTTTATATTAACAATATCACTACTTGTGTGTGAAAGAGATCATTCTTAGTGATGAAATCACAGGGAGTTATCACCAACTCTGCAGTTGCCCTCACCGCTACGCAGCTTTCAGCTTGTTTTGGTTTTATGGCCTGCAACTTTAGCGCTCTGGTTTAGTCTCACCGCTCTCATAGCATTGTCATTGGCCACAGCAAGCAGCTGATTCAAGCTCTGATAAATCCACTGTACACTACCTGTTAAGCACCAAACAGCGAATAGACACAGTTAGAGACTAGCTGGCGAACATACTGGAGCATTTAGCAGCGTAAGAGACAGATATTTCCCTCAGGAATTGGTGGAGACCAAACCAGAGCTAAAAGGAGAGTGAATATTGGATATTCATTAAACACAAATGAGTGATAATGTTGCTTCTAACTGAATTACTGCAGGTTTAACTTTGTTAATGCCCATACTTTCCTATGTTCCATTAAATGAATAATGTCAACAACAGCAACAACATTGATACTATAACTATTTCATATACAATATATTTTTTAAAAAGCTGTCAAAGAGCAAAGCAGATATTTGAAGTTAATGCAGTAATATGAGCTGGGGATGGACCAGGGACGGGGTTTCCTAACCAATCACTATATCCATCCTGCCAACATCACTTCCAGTCGACAGAAAGCTGTGGCACAGCAATTGTTGTGTGTTCTGTAAGTTGATTTACATCAACCTGTACAGCTGCGGCCATTCCACCCACACTCCACAACACCTGTTTGAATTACTGAACTAATTGGAAATGGAGCTGTGATTTTGTCATTTAACCATGACTGTCATTTTCAGTAATCTTCACCAAGTGCTTTGCCTAATCTTATCCATACCATCATATCTTTTTTCATATGAACATGTTGAGGTAGAGTCGAGGTATGGTTGCCTTGTGGGGTGCTTTGCACTAGTGCCCAGAACACCCAGATTAACAACATCTGACATTAGACAGCTGAGTTCAGGCTGAGGCAGAGAAACGTGTCTGAGAATCTATGGCCCCAGTGACAGGAAGATTAAAGTCTGTCCATCTCTTCATGCTTAATCAGCAACACCTCGCAGCCTCTGATCACAGCATTAGTGCTATCGGACAAAGAGAAAACAGACACGGGCTGCACACAAATAAGGCTCCCGCCACTATTGATTTTTGTTAATGTACAACTGCTGGTTTAGCAGAGTCAACAGTGAAGTGCATTCATCAGGGTATCTAAACCAGCACTTTTTTTTTTACCAACATCAGGAATGTGAATGTACGCTGAGGGACCTTAGGGCCTCAGCATAAGGCTGTAAAGGATCAGCAATGCAAAACACTTCAAAAGTAATTCACTGTCATATTCAGCCTTCAATATGATGGTAAATGTTTTCATAGTGCAGTTTCCCAAGTTTTCTAGAAATGAGTGTCATTATGTTGAAAGTATGAAGTATCTTGACACTGGATAGGAAAAGGAAGCAGAAGATGCAGTTAGGAACCTGGTGTCATTGATCCAGATGAGATGGGAAACCTATGCCTAGCGAGTAGGAAGGAGCTGGGAAGACTTAAAATCTGTCATCTGACAGTTGTTTTATATGGTGTAGCTTTTTCAGTATGGCTGATAATGCATGATCATTTGTTCCATAAAAAACGTTAAACAAGACAAGGTCAAAACCTAGTATATGGCTGGACCGTGTATGGTCAATGTGCTATATTGTGGCCACATTGTTACAGGAATAGTCAGTGGTCGTGTCTATAAAGTGAATTCCTGGATATTAAATGTTCATCTGCAATTTTCTTTAGTGGTAATATTTGTTCTTAAAGTGTACTGAGGTAGCATCACATGGTTAAGTTATGTTTGACTGAAAAAATGTTATGTTATACATTTTGAGAATCGTTCATAAATTCAAAAAATATTTAACGCCCTGCTAGTGCTACCTTCCTATGTGAGAGCTCTGATTAACAATGTATTCTTTGATTTTGAAACAGTAGCCTTATGTTGTTACTTAGCCTTTCTGAGGCTATTGCATGGTGAAATCAGTGAATTTTATTTTATGAAAAAACAATTTAGCTAAAAATTTAATTTTAAAAGTACCATAGGGTGCATAACTTGTGCAATGAAGCAAGAGCTTCACTGCATTCATTCATTGCAAGAGCAAAAATAAATAAATAAATAAATAGGCTTAAATAAGAAATAAAAATAAACAGCAAATTGCTATATTTGAAATCAATGCACAGGTCATCTTTCAATGCTGCAGAGAATCTGTGGCTGAATACTGCCACACTCAACCACTAAAATCCTAAACACCTACTGAATGGATGTGATGATGGATCATCTAATTTACGATTCTCAGGACAAGAGTGTCATGATCTGAAATATATATTCATTCTTTTGATCAGCTACTTCAATGGAGTGTGTGACTATAAGCTGTAAAACCGGAATAATAGTGGTAGTACTGGGTAGTGTAGTCTTTGTCAGCCATGTTAACTGCACACAGCTGGGTCTACGGTGTCCTATACGACATCCTAAATATCTCCAGAATGCTGCGGCCAGAGACCGGAGAGCATACCATTACCGCTGTGCCGTTCTGATTAGTGCTCCAGTGCGATCGTATCCCTTTCAGAAGCTTTGTAATCCAGCTTTGAACTGCGGTGTCTTTTTGGAGACTTTGTAAAATAAATCCAGAATGATAAATCCAACACTGAATGTCTACTGAGATTATTTAT
>NTHP01000378.1:654653-697091 GCA_003416845.1 Oplegnathus fasciatus | reverse complement strand
TGGCCACATTGTTACAGGAATAGTCAGTGGTCGTGTCTATAAAGTGAATTCCTGGATATTAAATGTTCATCTGCAATTTTCTTTAGTGGTAATATTTGTTCTTAAAGTGTACTGAGGTAGCATCACATGGTTAAGTTATGTTTGACTGAAAAAATGTTATGTTATACATTTTGAGAATCGTTCATAAATTCAAAAAATATTTAACGCCCTGCTAGTGCTACCTTCCTATGTGAGAGCTCTGATTAACAATGTATTCTTTGATTTTGAAACAGTAGCCTTATGTTGTTACTTAGCCTTTCTGAGGCTATTGCATGGTGAAATCAGTGAATTTTATTTTATGAAAAAACAATTTAGCTAAAAATTTAATTTTAAAAGTACCATAGGGTGCATAACTTGTGCAATGAAGCAAGAGCTTCACTGCATTCATTCATTGCAAGAGCAAAAATAAATAAATAAATAAATAGGCTTAAATAAGAAATAAAAATAAACAGCAAATTGCTATATTTGAAATCAATGCACAGGTCATCTTTCAATGCTGCAGAGAATCTGTGGCTGAATACTGCCACACTCAACCACTAAAATCCTAAACACCTACTGAATGGATGTGATGATGGATCATCTAATTTACGATTCTCAGGACAAGAGTGTCATGATCTGAAATATATATTCATTCTTTTGATCAGCTACTTCAATGGAGTGTGTGACTATAAGCTGTAAAACCGGAATAATAGTGGTAGTACTGGGTAGTGTAGTCTTTGTCAGCCATGTTAACTGCACACAGCTGGGTCTACGGTGTCCTATACGACATCCTAAATATCTCCAGAATGCTGCGGCCAGAGACCGGAGAGCATACCATTACCGCTGTGCCGTTCTGATTAGTGCTCCAGTGCGATCGTATCCCTTTCAGAAGCTTTGTAATCCAGCTTTGAACTGCGGTGTCTTTTTGGAGACTTTGTAAAATAAATCCAGAATGATAAATCCAACACTGAATGTCTACTGAGATTATTTATCGATTTTTACGTGTTGAAAACAGCTATTGTTGTTGTTAGCTGTACATTAGCAATCCCATGATGCCTTGAGTTGAGTCTGTTGACCAATCAGAGGCTGTGTTCACGACTTGCTGACCAATCAGAGACAGTTTCTGACTGAGGTTGCATGTTCCCAAAAAGGCTACCTGTGGGCTATAGCTAGCCTATTTGGGACAATGTAACTCTCAACCAGATGAGCTTTTCCAACATCAAGTGGGCCGCGGCCAGCAAGTCGAATTTCTTTTCCCCCACAATTTTTCTTAGAGGGCCGTCACGCCACCGTCACGTCGCCACTGGTAGACGTTCCTTCCATGTGGACTAGCGGTAGTTTCAGAGGCCGGCGCCTGTACTCATGATGAGCGTAGCTACGTAACTAACGTTCCCGCCTATTCATTTTGAAAGAGCAACAGCCAATGAGGAAACTCCCAACACTCGCTGACCAATTGTGTAGCTTCATTACTCAGTCAGTCAGTAACTCAGTCACTCACTCACTCAGCCACTCACTCAGTGACAGACTTTTGGGTGTGTAGGGCTGGCCCTCTGCGGTCCAGCCAAAAAAAGTTAATCATTGAAGCTGCTTCATGAAGAAATAACAATTGGAACAAGATCAGTAGCGATCAAAAGCATAAACCTCAACAATTACGTTACAGTTAAGGCCTCAGTATCTTTCAAACGAACAAGATCATACGACATGTCATCCAACCACGTCTACTGTGTCTACCTGTTCTGAGTGACTGTGACGGTGGTGTGAAAAACCTGCTGTCATAGCCTCCCCCTGGCTGCATCCCTGATCTCTCTCCATGAACTGCATTGTACAAACGAAGAACACTTGCAGACAGTCTCTCCTCAAAGCATTCATGGTTTTGCAGTCTTTACTTGACAAATTACCAAAGTAGTAGATGTGTGAAGTATGTAAAAAGCTTGAGAGGAAAATTCAAACCCTGGCTTATTTCCCGATTCCTCTTTGGGAAGGGGGTTTCAGATGCTTTGGATGGTTTGACAAACACTTTCCTTTAACCATACTGAGGCCTTGTCTTGCCTATAAGAGCAGAGTTTTGCCTAGACGCTCTGTAATACTTTGCATTTGTTTGGGACTGAGATGGGATTGGGAGTGAAAGTGGTGTGATTGAGATGGAGGTGAATAGGATAAGTGAAAAAGGGAAGAAAATTTCACTCCATCACATCGGTCGACAGAGGCAGGTCGCCAGTTTATCGCAACACATATCAACGGTCAAACATATTCAGTCTGTGGGAGAAACAGGATCACCTACTGTAGGGGAAATCAGAAGCAAGGTTAAACACAGTTTTTAAACAAAGAGTCACTTCATCTTTGGCTCTCAAACCTGTCAGAGTGCTTGTTCTATCCTAATGGGGAAGGTCATGTAAAGGTTACAGAAGTAAACTACGGCCAGTCATAGTAATAGTGACTACAACATTATTAATTCTTTATAGTTATGTTGAGGCACTAGCAGCAGCTGGTTAAGGTTAGAGAAGGATCATGGTCTAGTTTAATGCAGAAAAAGTGGTTATTAACATTTAACAGAAACCATGATCTTTCCCAAACATTAACCAAAGTGCTTCTGTTGCCTAAGCCTAACCACACATGGGAGTCTGGATGCGAACCTTGGTTTCTGGAGTCACAGTCCTGCGCTTTGTATGCCACCATCCACCAACCTCTGGTGCGGTACCAAAAAAACATAGCCTCTGAACATAATCCAGCCAGCGATTACGTTGGACACCACAACGTACAACGAATTGTGTGTTGAAAGAGTTACGAAACTGACTATAATAGTAAATACAATACAATACATTACAATGTTGTATTTACAACAGTAAATACAACATTGTAATGTGATCTGAACCAGCTGTTATCGATTCAATGACATTACATGCTGTATTCAACAACTGTGTACATATAGTTGTTCTTTATTTACCTTTTCAAGTTTGAAGAAAGATGCTCCACTCACATCAACTGCCACAGAAAGATGGGTGTTTCCAGCTGGAGTTCTTCTCCGAACAGGTTGGCTATTCCAGTGTCAGGAGAACTGGCAATAGGGACACAGCTGTTCCACTGATGGAATGTACCAAGCCTTCCAAACTGATCATTCAGTTGGATCAACACCTCTATAAAACTGTTTCAACAATAACTGAACGTTATAACCTCCATGAATTCAGTATTTATTGCAGGACTGCTGAATTAAACTGCATTAGTTTCATCTAATAAACTGAAAACTAATATATACACATACATGCACACACACACACACACACACACACACACACAGTAACTCTTTAAGTAACTCACAACATGTCTGTCGACTCTGTCAAAGCTGTGACCAAGGCTGCAGGGTTATAGATAGCATTCAGCCCTCCTCCTCCTCCTCCTCCTCCTCCTCCTCAGGGTCAATGCAAGGTTTCTTTGACAGTCTCTTTATTGGTGTGGATATTACAAAGTGCTGAGGAGCTGCACAGTAGCCTGGACAGCTGAAACAGAATTATAGTTTTTTTTATGAAACCCAAGCAATATGACATAAGACAGATACAAAGCAATATTACATTGTAGTACAGCTAGTAAAGGCTGCAACAGCTCATTGCTAATATCAAAAGTAATCCTTATGTATCAGACTACAAACCTGTACTTCTGATAAAAAGTCATCTGCTGTCCTTCTGCTGAAGAGTCATCAAAGACAATTGTTTGCCAACAGCACAGTCTTCGGTGGGTCCCTTGTTGCAGGTAACTGTAGTGATGTGCTGGTTGTATGCAGGAAACAGTTACAGTTTACTCCAACGTCATCTCAGATGTGTAGTTATTGCAAAAGCTACCGACAGTGCAAAACATTATAACAAATGATTTTTATCAAGTATGGTCTTGTGTTGTGACACGCCAAAAGCTTGGGAATTCAGTATAAGTTCCCGGTGCAAAAAGACTCAGTGTTGTTTGTGATGCAGTGTGAGTCTTCTGAATCAAAGTTACACAACGTTGCCAAGCAAAGGAATAACTGTTTCAGAAATTCTGTGAAGTTTCACTAGGTATTCTGTAGAGGATGGTCTTTTCTTATATTTTGGGGGTCTCTAGACACACCAGGGACACATATTCATGTTGGAAAGCCATGAAAAAGTGCATTTTGCATAATATGTGACCTATAAGATACTTTCATTTACACGCCACACACACGCGCCTCTGCAGGACAGAACACAAATCTCATTACAATCCATCTTTGTTTTCTCAGCTACATGTAAATCAGGGTTGGCCCACCGGCAGTCCAGAAGGAGGCGATAATGCACCTGAAGCTGTTTGGTCACTGACAAAATGACCAGAACAAGAATGATATCTGCTCAGTTTCAGCAGTAACAGTTTAGCTAACATGCGTAACCTAACACAAACAGATGAATGAATCAAATTCAGGAACTATCAGCGAGACAAAAGTTTTATCGGCTGTCCTGCCACTCTCTCAGACGTACAGATCAATGCTCTCTCACCCACACAGATCATTCAGTGGTTGAACTGATCACGAATCAGATAAATGCTACAGCAGCTTGGTGCTCCTTGTAGTCATGTATGTGTAGAAACAGCTTGAGCCATTTTTCCTTGTTGCTTTAATGAGACAGATAACGAAGGCTGATTGCAGTGTAACTTCAACTGCCATTGTCACAGGATACAGACAGGACAGCCGCTATAGAGGAGATTTCCGCAGACTGCTTACTGACATAGTTTCACTATAGGAGAAGTAAATAGTACGCATGCGTCTAACCCTAACCTGAAGTGGTTTGAACAATCAGACAATATGGTCACTGATGCAACACATCCAGGAAGCACCAGAAGATGGTGGAGATGATGAGCTGATGATGACTTTAACTTTTTGGGGATGAAGGGAGAATATGTAATATAAAATATCGATTACCTGATTTGTTTTATTTGAAAAACAGAGTGCACCAATCAGAGGTTTTAGTGCGTAAATCAAACTGAAACTGAAAAAGATGAAATAAGAAATAAAGTGAGGGGGACAAGTTCCCTCAGTCCCCAGTGGAAATGACACCTTTAGTACTCACTAATCAAAACATCGCTCCATACCGCTACTGGTGGTTAAAAACTCCACAGGATACCTTTACCTTAGCTTTGGACTAATAAACTGTTTGTTTGGGGAACACTGACTCTTTACAGTATCTTGTGTGTTTTGTCAGATGAAAAAGGAGGATTTTGTGTTCCACAACTCATCATGAATAAAAAACAGGCCTATTTTGCTCTTGGGAGTGAGGCTCCAAATAATGCTGTTACTCTTCTTTACACTTGGATCACAGAGCATGCCTTTAAACTTTGAACAGTAAAATGCAGAGTTCTCTTTTTCTCCAAGTGACAGTCAGTGAATGAAGGACTCAGTGAGTGGTATCAGCCAATGATTTGACGTGTGGCAGCTGTAGTTTGTAACTAAGCAGGCCGATGATGCTGTTTGCAGTCTATTGTCAGTGACAAACACCTACACATTCACTGTCTTGTCTCAATGCACAAAGCACATCAGGGACTGGACGAGCAGGAGGTCTGTCTCTCTTTCTTCCTCCATTTTGGCTCCTCTCTTTCTTTTCTGTCCTCTCAGACTGAGAAAGAGAACTGAGGGTTTCACTCTGACAGGCTTGTCTCAGTCGGACGAAAACACACAGTGACAGAAAAACGCCCACTAACACTCCCAACCATGGCTAATGTGACAGCCCAGGCTGCTATTCATTCACCCACTAACACACACACACACACACACACACACACACACACCCACGAGCACACTTCCATGCACACATAGCATACACAAATGGAGTCACAATTACCCTCACACACTCACAGTCAACATCCCAGTGGTACTCAAAGCCTTTTTTAACACATGCTTTCATTCTGGTTGATAATGTGACAACAAGGTGATGGGAATCCCTCCCACACCATGGCCTTTTACTGGGATTATTCTCATTGTTGGCTGGATATTTGGATACAAGTTAGCCTCCCATACAAATATGCTAGCTGTTTGTTGCTGTGTTTACTCAATAAATTGCAACCCCTTAGTCCCACATCATATTTTTTGCATGGAAGCGGCGCATACATCAGTTGTAAAGCTATAAAGACAGTAAAAATAAACTGCAGAAATGCCCTATAAAATATAACATTTTATATCTAAACTGAAAACATTTGAATCCGAAAACATTCTAGATATGAACTTTCTTTTGTTTGAAACAACCAGTGCAGTGAGTGATTTTCACTTGATAAGAGTTCTTAAAATAAGTCAAGATGTCCAGCTACCAGAAGTCTTAGAATAAGATCAAAAAGAATTCTTGTTTAGTGTAGTTAATTCTAATAAATTACAAGTCAGTTCATACTTAATACTACTATTAAATTACTTAAAATAAGATTTGTGCTATTCTTGTTTCCAGGTAACAGTACTCCACACAGGAAAGACCTGCTGCTCCACCACTGAGCCTCCGCACCGACTGACGCCTGATGATGTGGCTCTAGCTCTGGCAATGTTAATCGGTGGGTCCACCACTTCTGTCTCATCAACAACTGAATGGATTGCCATGAAATCTGGTACAGACATCCATGGTCACCCGAGAATGACGTCTAATGACTTTGGTGATCCTCTGACTTTTCCTCTAGCACCACCATGACATTTCTGGTTTTGAGTGGAATGTTTCACCAGCCGTTGTCATGGATTGTAATGAAATTTGGTACAGATATTCAGAGGACGAAGATCAATGACTTTGGTGACCTCTCCTCTAGTGCCAGCTCAGGTAAAATTTCAATTTCTCCAATACTTTGGTTTATGACCAAATATGTGCAAAAATAATGACGATCCCATCAGCGTTAGTTGTACTTTGTGTTTTGCGCTAATTAGCAAATGTTGGCATGCTAACACTCTAAATTAAGATGTGAACATGGTAACCATTACCTGCTAAACAACATCAGCTTTGTCACTGTGCACATGTTAGCATGCTAATGTTAGCATTTAATATAAACACTAGCTTCACAGGTCGGACTCTCAGTTTTATTCATTAACAATGGACATTGTGAAAATATAACTTTTTATGACACCTGATGACTTTTGAAGATAACAATAAAGACAGAATTAAGATGAGGCAAGTGACACTTACTTGAATTAAGTGAAATAGCCTTGCATAGTCAGCACTAGATAATCCAATCCATACTCAAAACAAGTCAGACTACATTTTAAATCGAAATATAAGATCTAACTTACTTGAGATTATCTCAATTACTTGAAATGTCGGTCATAATGTTTGCAGTGGAGAGAGAGCAATTGCGAGTTTTGTCTCCATGGCAACAGTTTGTTTAGGCCTTTGAGATAGAAAGTATGAATGTACACAAGAATGCAGTTGGTGTGTCCAAAGTATTACATTTCCATCTGTTGAAATTCTGTCAATCAAGGTAGACCGCACTGCTCCTGTAGGCCTACAGTACAAGGCTGCCGTTGTACTTATCCAATAGGAATAGACACACAAAACACTGTTGTCAGAGCATAAAAATAAACATTTGTTTTAACATATACACACAGTCTCATATTTACCTTTCATGACTTCTGTTTCTTCAAGCATAAGAAATTTTGCCATTGGCGTGATTTTCGTTCTTTTAAAGTCAGTATTTTGAAACAAGAAATGGATATTGTGTGCTTGACTAGAAAGTTCTTTTTAAAAATACTTCAAATTTAAGGGCATTGTCTGTATTATGGATAGTGGAGCGATGACAGTAAATGAGGGGAAAGAGAGAGATGGGGAACAACATGCAACAGAGGTCTCTGGCCGGACTCAAAGCGTGGACATTGCAGTTCTTGGATGGCACAAGAACAATCAGTGGCTCATTCATCAGCTGTTTGACTGCCAGCTGATTAGTAACGTCCAATCATATTCACACAGGTGTACAGCACAGCCATTATAACTTAACACTTCTCACTATTATTCTGCTGATACTTCATGCCAACGCAGTTTGCTGCTGCAGCTCCCTCCACCTCCTACTACATATATGTACAAAGCTTTCTGGTATATCTAATGGTCATGTATGTGTTTATTAAAGGGGATCAGTTCTCCAGCAGAATCCTTGTTACTGCTCAGATTCATCGAGATCTCCCTCAAACAGCAGAGCCTTTTCTGCCAAATCTAACTGTACTATTGTATATTGTAAGATTTTAACACTGCTGTAGTCTGAAGGCATATTATGTAACACTTATTCCTCAAGGTGTAATAAATGTTATAAAGTATATATGTTGACTAATGTTGTAGTATACTACATGTGTACTAAAAGAAAACGATTTAGAGCCCAGACACAACCGGGACTTTGGAACTTTATAGTGTCAACTTTAAATTTTAAAACTTGACAAATGGAGTAAAAATGATTTTGCAAGGATTTATTACTTTATTCTTTGATTTTCCTCTGTTCCTGTTGCCAGAGCTGAAAACTATTTTTATGCTTTTTTGTAGGGTTGAGTGATGTAACAAATAAATCCGCTATTGGCAATTGGCTGAATCAATGGCTGATAGAATATCTGGCTGACTCACTTTGCCATCAATAGTTGCAGTGAAATCAACAATACAGGGCTTCATGTACTGTTAACCTGTGCCTGCACAATTTCCCTCTGTACACAACATAACACAACTTAGTGGACCACTGTAGCTTTTCAAGCAACAAGGTGTGGGTATACATTCCATTTAAAGGCTTTGTAATCTGGTGATGCGACAGGTAGTGAGCATTGGTTAGGTTTGAGGATATCATCTCTATTTGAGTTGGAATTAGTCATCTTACAAATCATCTGAATCATCTGGTTACCCTAAATAATGAAGCATACTGTATTTTCCCTTACCCCTAATAATATCTAACCATGCAGATAGTTTGGTATTATTTTATTTGGTTTTGAGATATATGTCTCTGTGATTCCTGCCTCCACTCCAGCAAAATGGTGGTAAATGCATTTAGTTTGTGCTCCTTACAGCATTTCAATTGTTTAAAAAAAAAACATCAGCAACATCTCTTTCCTGATTCAGTGTCCCTGAATAATATATAATAATAAAAGAACACACTGTTTTCATAGGGATTATTTCTTCAGTAGAAAATAGTTCTAAAGAAAAGAAAACTCAGTGGATTATCCAGAATAACCACACTTTGTCTCGGGAGGACAAATATCTCAAAGCTTGGAATAACAAAATAATCAGATTGGATAGATACAACTAGAGGGAAAGGAGAAAATATGTGTTTTATAATCAGTGTGAAGTGACCCTTTAAAGGACCTGACGTTTTTCTGTTTACAAAACAGCATGGCTGCCTCTGAAAGCTCTACATCATGTCTGTGTGACAGTGCACTCGCTGCCCTGGCAGACTGCTTCAGTCCTGATGGTCATTACAGCTCCATCTATGTGACTGCAGGCATATTGAAGTAAATCGGCTGTTACGGGGTTGACCTTTGCTGCCCTGACCTTCACCTGCTTCTCGGACCACAAGCTTTAAATCAGATACTGCACCCCATTCACAATACTGGCCGAAGGTCTTGAAGAAAGGCCAGCACACCCATTCACAATGCAGGACCATGGGCCATGAGAAAGGAGAGTGCTAGCCAGGTCAACCCAGGCTCTTTGTAGGAGCTGGAGCTAATGGCACAGCAAGCACTAAAAGCACAAATACTGCCATTCACTGGGTGGAGCCTGAGGAATAGCAGAAAAACACACAATGGATTTAAAGAAACATACAAAGCAACTCCTCCTTAATCAGGATGTAGACTTAACATGTTGTGACTAACGTCTTTACTCAGGCACATGTGATCTATTGATTTGAAGTCAAATACACAGAGATCATTAAGCTTGCCTTAAGACCAAATTTGTGCTGTTCCTTGGCTTTTGGGTGACTGGAGAAAAACATGAAAAACATGCAGTAACACCTAATTAAGACAGCTAAAATTAGGCAGCAGTGTTATAACAGAAACACGGCACGGAAGTTTAGAACACACAGTGAATGTACAGCATGTTCTAAGCCACTGGTTCCCAAAAGGGGGGTCAGGACTGCAAGATAATTAAAGGGATAGGAATGAACTTGGCCCAACTGGCTACCTGAGAGTGTTCACTGTCTCTGTTATAAGCAGTAGCCTACACAGCTCACTTAATTTATGGAAGTGTAAGATATGAACACATAACAGGTGAATTCTGAAGAACTGTGAGGAAACGAGGGACATATTTGCTAGCATCCATGTTGGTGACAGAGTGGACAATGCTAGACTTCCTCTGTCATTCACTTTTCGCTGGGTTGTGGATGCAAAGCAGCCTGGAAGACTGACTGACACACATTTTGGAAATGTGCATTTTTAAGACAGTGGGGCAGTTAGACAGAGACTGAGGCAGTGATGGTGTTTTAATCGATCCCAATGCCAATAATTGATTTGATTATTATTGTACTGTAATCCATATACAGTAGTTTATGGCTTGAATGAATTCTGTTTTGATGTTCTGTTTAATCTTATTTAAATGTATAATATGTCACAATAATATAGCCATTGGCTATGTGTCCTCACTGGGGTTTGCAAGACATGCAGGTCAGGTAAACTAACCCTATGGTGGACTAAACCTGTTCAGGGTGTACCCTGCCTCTCACCCAGTTTTCTTGTACTTACAATTTTCTCCTAGCTGAGTCGGGGGTCTTCATGCAGGTTGCTGTCAGGATGCACTGTCACCACTGTAGGCTATAATATTCTCTCTTCTAATATCTCTGCGACTGTCACATGACCTGTCGTATTAGTCATGGACTGGATAATATTTTCTCATTGTTTTGGGTCAGTGACACTTAATTTTGTTTGCTGATTTCCGACAGCAGGACTTGAAGCTCGGTGCTGTGAAATTCTTCTTTTTACTCTTTGGTAACATTTTTGTGAATGAAACTCTCCCACAAATGCAGAGGAACAGGTAGCCTCACATGTTTAGGGATATAGGGACATATTTAGAGATGTAGATTATGTAAATGATGACATCTCACCAATGCACACCTCCTCATGAACAGGTGACATTCAGCAGGCTGAAACGAGCAATTTACGACAAGTTTGTCCAGTTACGAGAGTTTGCTCAATCTGACTGGGAAACACTGGTATGTTGTTTATACTTTCCAAACCAACTTGTCTTGACCTCAAAGACAAGAACAAAAAAAGATGTGAAGGGGGATTCACAAGGAGTTAGAAAAAGGCAGACAGTGCACCAACATGTTGGAAATATCCACTGTGCAAGTATGAAATGTATGTACCAAAGTACAACACATGTTATATAGATAGCATAAATGTTATGACCAAATCAAATCATACATACACACAAACAAACACTAGAAGTCGCCATTATCATATTTACCTCAAATAGTGCTGCAGGTGAACACATCAAAATGAAGCATAAATATTCATTACTGTCTTTATTGAAGGTGTGTTCATTCTTCTCCATTACACATGTGGTCCCACACACATAAACACACGCACATCATTGTGAATTGGTTTCTTCCACTTGTTTTTCACTACAGGACATTTTGATACAAACAGATCAAGGTTCACCAGGTGCCGGTCCTGTTAAGCCCTACTCATCTCCTCCAGCTTTTCATTCAGCCAATGAATATTCATACTGCTGGGTTGCTGATTCACTGAGGCTTGAATTTGTCTTCTCGGCCATGGGGCCGTATCTGTAAAGGTCCTGCCATGTCTGAATAACATCATTACAGAATCTTAACAGTCTGAAAAGGGCTTTTTGACCTGTCACACCAGGAAAATCACAGGTGTAATTAATAACATTGTTAATGGTTCTATAATCAGTGTTGGCAACACCCGTGCTTTTCCTGCTATGAAAAGTCTGCTGTGAAAAAAAGCCTATAGTCCCAATGAAAACCTAGCGGGGTATGAAACTTGAAACTAATTACATTATTGAGTGTCGTCCAAAGACATTTAAAGGTGTTTACAGCTGTTCTGAACTGCGGCTCTTAGGTGGGACGAAGAGCCTGCCATCATAGAAAAAGGCAATGGATCTTTCAAATGGGTATTTAAACAGTCTGCCCTCAAGGGCATTATAGGATTCGTTCACATTTTTTGCTCTCTGTAATAATTCCTCCTGTTCATACCAGCCATTAAAAGATCCCTTCCTACCATGCCTCCAATGTAAGTGATGTGGGACAAAATTAACAGTCCTCGTTCTGTGCAAAAATAGGTCACACAGTTAATCTGAAGTTAATATGAGGCTTCAGCAGTCTGAGTTAATCAAATCTAGCACAGAATTAGCACTTCCACAGACAGTGTTTCCGTACTGAGCTGCAGTAGAGGGACAGTAACACAAAGAGGGAATTTAGTACTATAAAGGCTGTAACTTTGGATGTTGCACACTTGATTTGTCTAACTCAGACTACTGAATGAGCTCTAGATTACCCCGTTACTTATTTTGGAAGTGAATTCTGAGCGAATCACTTAATGGCCAAAATGAACAGGAGGAACGATACAGCAAGCAAAAACTGCTTTGTCTCCTAGAAGCTGTGTTTATATGTTTTAGTACTAAATTGTTTCCCCAATTATGTGGTTGTGACAAATGTTATCACTGGCTGGATTATGTTCAGAGGCAACGTTTTGGATGGATGGTGGCTACAAACGCAGGACTGTGACACCGCAGTCACAGTGACACCCCAGTCCAGACTCCCATGGGTGGTTCGGTTTAGGCAACAAAAGCACTTTGGTTAATGTTTGAGAAAGATTGTTGTTTCTGTTAAATGTTAATAACCACTTCATGTTTAATCAGTTAATCATGCTGTGGTCACTACGAGTGGATATTGTTGTAAAATCAGATATTTTTGGCAGAAAACAAATAAAATATGTTGTCAGTGAACATTTTACTGATACGTTCAGTATCAACATCTTTGTGACTTGCCAGATACGGTAATGAACAACATGTCCTCATGTTGAAAACATAATCCAGTCTGCATTTTGTTTCCTTCAAAACATATTTGTTTTGCAAATTAGCTTTATATGAAGGTAATTTCTAGGAGACAGGGTTTCCATATGCGGGCTATTGGTATAAGACCTGAAAAAATATGAACGTACTGCACTCTGTTGTACACACAAAAAGTGAAAAAAAAAAGTTGTGTGAAGAATGAAAAAAGTGAGTTTGAGAAGTAAGTACACCTGGCCATTCACAGCATAAAGTGAGCATGATTATTGGATTGTTGGTTTTGGAAAAATTGTCAGACGCAGTCCTCTTTGATTCCACTGAAGTTTCAGACGCTGTTAGACGATCTTACAGGCAGCTTGTTCACCAGGGAGATGTTAGTTCATCTCAAATCACATATGTTTCTCCAATCCAAATTCTAAGCAGATGTTGTTACAGTGTTATTGTCTTTGAAAAAGGGAGAAATCGAGCTTTTAGAAATTTAAGGTTTAAGAATCCAATACTTAGTTTGAAGCCTATGATAAATCAATACTGACATCATAAATCAATTTTCAAAAGCCAGTGCTATAGTCAAAGCTTTGGTGTAAAATACTGTGTCCACTGCCTGTCACCACTGACAACTGGCAGTGTTTTCCTTGGGGTTGTGATGAAGTGAGAAAAGAGCAAAGATCACAGCTGTGTTTCCTCCTGAAGCTCCTGATGAGGAAGCTGAGACTCACACTGACCTGGACAGCTGAGTTAACTGCAGTAATCTGCAGGCTTGATATTGACTTAGTGATAATTGGTCTGTGGGCTTAATGAGCTTAGTTTACATGACTAGCACAGATAAGTCTGGGGGCCCCGTCAATATGGAAGCTCACACCACAGACTGAGCTATCAGATGCACAGAAGCCAGCCTATTAATCTGAGCAGATTATACAATTATTGTCACAAAAGGGCTCTCAAATATGTCAACAAGAGCATCCTATGTGACGATTAGGCCTCAGAGGGGGCTTAGGGGGAAAGCTGTCAGTATCTTTTCTCCGATGTACTGTAGTGAATCAGAGGACTATCAAGTCAGATGGGTCTCAGTATCAATGAATGCACACAGAAGGATTCACAAATGTATTTCAGGACTTACATATAAATGACTCTCTCCACAAAAATATTTTTCAATGCACACAAAAATCAAAAAAGTCCACTTATTAAAAAAGAAGCTTAACAAATATAATTCTGATGCACACACAAATATTTCTTGTTTTAAATAAATGCAGTAGAAATACACAAATATATGTATTTAAAAGTATGAAATTTTCATCAACAACATATTTGGGAGTTGTTACATTTATATACAGACTGATTTACAAACTTGCATTTACTAACAGCTTGTCATGTGTGAACTTCACTGTGTGTGGGTTTTTTGAGACTTCCCGACCATGGCTGATTCACAAATACATTTCTTTCGAAAGATAATTAATTATCTGTAGCCAATCAGATGGCTTCTTCTGTTTCAGCCAATCATGAGGGCGTAGATTTGAGGGTATGATTGTATAAAATCACATCAGCCCACCTCATGAAAAGCACGTTGGATTACATAGTTTATGTGGCAGTGCAGAAGTGCAAACAATGGAAATTTTCTCTCACATGTGTATCAAGTGTATGTCCTTATCACAGCATCTTGTTGGAAGAAAAAACTCTTCTTGTTTGAAATGTAATAAAAAGGTGTCAGAACCAGCAGCTGTGTGGCATGTGGCTCATATGTTAGATAATGTGAGACTACTGAAGACTACAGCACTGGTAAAACATATAAACTTTTAATGTGGCTGTACACTGATTTTTTTTATTTAGACTTCAACAAAAGGCTTTGTTTGTGAATATGGTATTTCTAACACTGAAGGCAGATAAATGATGATCTTGATATGCAGTGCATGAGCATGAAGGTGCGGGTCAGTGTCACCAACAATAGTTTCTCTAAAGGCAAGGCTCTACTGTTTGTTTAGCACTTGTTTCTAACACTCAGTGCTGACGAACTGACATTTGACCACTTGACTCAAATGACCAATAGTACCATCTGTACTGTGATTGGCACAGCTGCTATACTGTAATGTTAAAAATAGCACTATTATTATTTCAATGAACTGATCAACTCCTCTCAACTCTTTTCAAAGAAAATTGTTCTTTTGTAAAGAATATACCTGAACATGGAATCATCATTAGGAAACAGATTTTGGAGGATTTTTCTATTTTGACAGTTTACTGCAGAGAGAACTCTCCCTTTGCTTAAATGAGTTATTCCTTATTTTAAATATTCCTTTTAAGTTAGCATGATCTGTCATCTTTTGTTCTCCAGTTCAATCTTAAGCAACCTTTTCTTTTTCTCCTTTACTATGAATCATTTGTCTTATGATAGAATAGTCTCGTTTTATTCTCATTATTACTAGTAAACTCTCTCACTCTGACAGCTTTGTACACAGAAAGATAGATTCTCACAGTATCTAAGAATGATTGCTGTGTCATTGTTGCAGCTCACACATTAGTGTGTACTATATATATATCTTATAATTGAGTTGCTTTGTTGTGTTGCAGTCGCGAAAAGTTGAGTCTTTTATGTTTTAAGTATGCACTGTGACGTTTCCTAGCACTCTGATTGATTTGTAACCTTTGGGTCCTCTATTGATCACCAAAGAGCACCTCCCTCCACATCCACAGACACTGAAAAAACTATCAATAGCTCAGCATATGTCCACCCATCTATCACTGCGTTCATCCTGCCTGTGAACAGAGCTCTGTGACTCTCCCTGTGTGCTCGGTCCACTCTGTGCTGAGTGCTGCAGTCAAGTAGAAGTCAACAGGGCTGACAGGGAGCGTGCTGGAGGGCCTTGAAAAAGTATCAGCCTTCAGCCGCTTGCACCCTGAAAGATACAATGTGACCCAATAGGCCGCCCGCCCACAACTTTACCCTCCCCCTCCCTCCTATACACCACCACCACTTTTGGGTAGCCTCATATTACCGTGTGGTCTCAGGCCACCCTCCCACCCCGAACCCTTCTCAGCTCATAGATCACTGCTGACACATCAGTAATTGAGCTGGGATAGATAAGGGCCAGCAGACAAGGCCCCGGGGTCCCGACACTGCTGAAAAGCCAAGAACAAACACTGTGTGTCACCACATAGGACCTGTTTGGCTCTGCTGCCTCTTTCCTTGTTCCCCCTGTTTTTCTCTCACTCAGCTTGTCTGTTTAAACCCAGACAGGACTTTGGTCTGAGGTGCATTCAAGATCAACATGTCATTTCTTCAGTGGTGGTGTTCCTGTGAGACATCATATCTTCAGCGAAGCAGATAAGGCTAAAGATTAGTTACCTCACCAGTTTCACCCCAGTAATATTTACGGCTGTCTTTTGTGATGTCATTGTGTTTGTTCATCACTGTGCGACATTTCCCACAGTTAAACTAACCCATATGTTTATATGCAACTCTGAAAAAAATATTGTCTGTATGTTGTGCTGAAATCAGTTTCAGTTTATTAGAATCGATAAATTAATTGCAGTGCTAATTTTAGTCATTTGACAAAAATGTATGTTAGTTAGTGTCAGTCACATTTTAGTCATTTGATTACTGTTTTAGTAAACAAAAAGTAAAGTCATTAGTCTCAGTTTTGTCATGCATTTTAAATTCTTATTTCTTCTATTCATTCTGAGGTTACAGCTGTCACCATACTTGATGTGCACAGTTAGAACAAGAGGTGCAGAAAAGACTGAATATAATATGAGAGACTCCATCTTCTCAAGTTGTTGTTTCCAAACTCTGACTGTTTGAACAGAGTTACTCACTCACTGTCATTCTTGCTCACTTGTCATTATTGCAGCTACCTGTTCTGTCCACTGCGGAGCAGCTGATCATTTAGAAGCTGGATTCACTAAAATACTTTTCACGGTTTATTTTGAGAGAAGCTAAAATATAAAATGTATAAAAACTGGAACAAACCACAAAAACAGGCAGGCATGCTGAAATTTACAAAGAGGTAAGCTAGTGTCAATATATAGGGAAAGACAGTCTATATTAACTGGACCTGCTGATACAACAGATAGCCCACTGCAACTAACATTAACGTCATCGTAGACATGATAATGTTCGGTTAAGGTAAGCGAGTGAGAGTGTTGCCCTTCCTTTTTTTAGAGTTAGTGTTGCCTTGGCTTGTCCCAGCTGTTTTGTTGCAGCTTTCTGTCAAATTTTCAGTGGATTTGTGGAAGCACTTAATCCATGCATGTATTACTATTTTCCAGTTACATTAGCTAACATTACTGGCAGAGGAATATCATTACTGAAATACAATATGATGCTTATTAGCGCAACAGGTCAAAGAAGTATTTAATACTTCACAAAAAATGTAATACATTTCATCATAGCGTTCATTTTCAAAGGTTACTTTTTATTTAGTTTAGTTGCTGAAAAAAGGACATCAACAAACATTTTCGTCAGTTTTCAATAATGAAATTTACACTGATCCAATGACAGAAAACATCATTTTGATGTTACTATATATGTAGTAATAGTTCAAGTCATTTATGAAGTAAAAACACCAAATATTTGATGCTTCCAGCTTCTGGAATGTTGTTTTTTTATGTTTCACAATATTGTAAATTGAATATGTTGGTTTTTTTATTTGTGGTCTGACAAAGTAAGCAGTTTGAAGGCTCTTGTAACCTGAGATTACCTGAGATTATGTTTGACATTTTGTAGACTGAACAATTATTTAAACATTAATCAATAGACTAATCAATTATGAAAATAATTATTAGTTGAAGCTATACTTTTAACCAAAACCGTGTTTTCCCATCAGTGTTCAAGGTTCAAAAGCCAGTAAGACTAAAAGAGAATCTGTGTTTAAATAAAAAGAGAGAGAACACGTTGTTAGTAGGACATACAAGCGTGATAAATTTCCGTTCGTCTTTTGTCAGTGAATACGTCTGGGCCCATATGCTGGACTACAAAGCTATGTGAAAGCAGCGTTTAAAAAGCCAGGCCTACCACATTAAAGCCTATAACAATCTCTGTTCATGGTAAGTTATCACTCTCAATTAATCACCTCCCACAATGGGATTTCTGATGTGTTCAAGCCCCCTGAAAGCTGCAGGTCAGGCTGAGGGCAGACTGACTCTGAGTTCCCCATTCTCCATTCCCTCACTCCCCTTTCACTTTATCACATCTCTCAGTCGCTGCCAACTGAAGCGCCTTTACATTTTTCTTACTCCTAAAGCTCTGTGAAAGAATGAGAGACAAGCATCACACACTCCAAAACAAACACAGAGAGATAGATGTAGGTGTGGAGATGTGGGGCTTAATGCGAAGCAAGGGCCTCTGTAGTCTGACTGACTGGCTGACTGGCTGAGAGCCTTTCTGCCTGATTACAACCCCTCCCTGGTCATTCCACTGGGGCTGTGTTAGCCTATGAATAGTATTGTATTGTTAGGGCTCTCCCCATTCCTGCACTGCTGAATGGGTTTAACCACTGGTTTAGATTCAGTTACACGGTTTTGGTTGAAAGTGTCCCCCTCCCACCGCTTTGGACTCCATGGTTCCCTTGGCTGACCTGTTTAGAAGCTGCCGTGGAAATGTCATGTTGCCCCTCCCATGGGCCGGACCCGACATTCACTTTGATAGGTAACAAAAAAATGACTTGGGATGTGTTTAAACCAATGGCTATTTTCTATGGATGGATGGAGGACTTTGAACTGGAGGATGTGGTAATTCACTTCTTTACCGTATACGGGACGAGCTTTGATGGGGCATTGGCTGAAAGTTAGATATTCCCTAAAACAGAAACAGTTTCTGCCAAAGAACTGTTTTATAGCACAAATAGGAAATTTTATTCAATTTTAAACTTTTATTAACAATATATGGATATAATGCTCTACAGTAAACATAATACACATTCATTAGAGGTACTAGATTGGCCTACACTGCAAAAAAATCTTTAAGTAATTTCTCCATATTAACCTTATTTTCTTAAAACAAGTGACAAATGACACTGGTGACTTTTGCAGTGTACGTTAAAACTCAGTCTATATACAGCTTAGAGATACGTATGATAATCAGTAAGAAAGAAGAAAAAAATCCATGATTGTAAAGTATGAAAATATTTCCGTTATGGTGTGTAAAGAGGTTTTTAAAAACTACTTTGTTTAGTACTTTGTACATAAAAAACCCCAAAAGGATGTTCTTTGTTCACGATAAAGCTGATGTAAGAGAATTATGCCTTTTACTTGGCAACTGCAACACTGTTACATAGAACTCCTCATACTCCTCACCGATTGGAATATCAATTTGGCGTCTCTATAAAGGCAGATGATGATGCTCAAATTAGAAATCTAGAGGCCTGTTTGTCTGCTGTGAAATCCTGGATCTCACCTCATTTCCTGCTCCTAAATTCTGTTCAAACTGAGATGCTGGTTATTGGCCCTGCTCGACCAAGATCACCTTTTTCCACTTACGCAACATCGCTAAAATTAGGCCCTTTCTGTCCATGGCTGATGCAGAACCTAATTCACACCTTTGTTTCATCCAGACTGGATTACTGTAATGTTTTGTTGTCTGGTCTGCTGCGCACAAGCACTAAAAGTCTTCAAATGGTTCAGAATGCTGCAGTTAGGATCTTAACTAAAAGTAGAAAATTTGTCCATATTACACCAGTTTTAGCTTCCCTTTATTGGCTCCCTGTTCATGTCAGACAAAATTTGTTGTGCTCGCCCCTTTTTATACCTTATATCCCATCCCTTGCTCTCCACTCTCAGAATACGGGGCTCCTGTCTGTCCCCAGAGTTAAAAAGAAGTCAGCTGGCTGCAGGGCCTTTCCTATCGTGCCCCTTTTCTCAGGAATAATCTTCCTGCTGGTATCAGACAATCTGACTCTGCTGAGGCCTTTAAATCGAAGCTTCTAAGCTAAAAACTCATCTTTTTGCCTTAACTTTCAATTAGTGCTTATCCTTCTATACTTCAGAACATTATCCTTCGGGCGGGTTGTCAGTCTCAGTCTCAATCTATCTATTAACATTAGTACTTATAGTCCTTGTCCTGCAACGAGAAATCAACTAACAAACTGTAAACTTTTTGTTAACCATTGCATTTTTCTAACCTTCTGCTGTTTTTGTTTGTTTCCTACAAGCCACCGAGCTGTGTGCGTCTCTCCCTCTCTCTGTCTCTCTCTCTCCCTTTAGTTTCTCCTCCTTCTCCTTCTCTGTGCTGGACCATCTGTCATCCAGGCTGTTGATGCCTCATCCAGACGTTGATCTGGATCTTCGTACCCTAGGAGGTTCAGCCTCTCCTCTTCTCTCCCTCTCACCCTAGTTTGCCTCCGTGCGTTTATTTGTCCCTCCTCTCTGTGTGAATGCTGCTGTCCTCTTCTGTGTTTGTGTGGTCTGTCCTCTGTCCAGGTCTCCGTGGTGGACAGGAGGTCGTGTGGCTCAGATCCTACTTAGTGGGCAACACCTGAAGCTGTGCAACGTCCTCCTGGACCTATCCACATTACTTATGTTTTACAATCGACTTATATCTGTATTTTTATCTTCATAATTGTATTTACCGTGCTTTTTTGTTGTTGATCTATTCTGTACACACGACATCTACTTCCTGTCTGTGTCCTGGGAGAGGGATCTCTCCTCTGTTAAAGGTTTTTTTGGGGGGAGTTTTTTTTTTTTTTTTACCTTATCTGAGTCAAAGGTCTAAGGACAGAGGGCGTTGTATGCTGTACAAATTGTAAAGCTCCTTGAGGCAAATTGTGATTTGTGATATTGGGCATTAGAAATAAAACTGACTTGACTTGACTTGAACTGGTCATAGACTGTCCTGAAATAGTGTGGAACTTTGAGGTGATTTCCAGACGTTGGGGAGTTAGGGAATTTCTTGTTGGACGTCAGGAGATATCAAGGAATTTCATTTGTCAGGAGTACAGCAGAAGGCAGTTTCATTCACATTCATTGTATTAGATGTTTTCTGCTCACCTGGAGTGGAAAAACAATGTTAATCAACTAGGAAGTCCATGAAAGTCAATGTAAACTCAGGGAGAAGTTAGTTTGGGGCCACAGTGGGAGCCTTGAGTGTTCATAAACATCACGGTGCAAAAAATACAGCTGATGGTGAATTCATTTAGCTTTACTCTGGTAAACTCAGATGTCAAGCTCTTTGAAGATGAATTTGATGATGATGAGTTGCCTGGAGTGCTTTCACTTCCTCTCCATGTCACAAAATAGATGCATGGGTTCTATTTATCAAGAGAATGTTGGGGCTTAAAAATGAACATGCCTACCCCTGACCTTTTGTCTACTGCAACCGTCAGGTCATTTTTTTCTGCTTTTGCATTAGATTATCCATAAATCATCCAAATATAATGTGCAGTTAGACATGACATGTATCCCGAACATTCATGCTCACCAGAGGATTAACTCTTTCCAGTTTGAAAACTCCATCAGCTTTCAGTATCAGTTTTAAAATATCAACTGCACACGCAGCCTAGTATCAGTTCTTATTAGACAACACATCCGGTGCCAGTGCTCATTTAATGCAGTTTATGCAGCAAATCAGAATGTACAGAATGTAGGTGTGGAGGTTGGGGTGGAGACCTACCTAACTTTCATCAATTTAAAAGCAAAATCATCAGTATGTTTGTTACATCCAGCACTGTTGTATTGTGGGCTATAATAAACATGCGTATGAGGGCCACTAACAGGGCTTTGGACATTCTTATAGAATTAAGACGACGATAGCATGAGGCAAATGCTTCTGTCCTGTGTGCTAACATCAGCAAACAGCACACAGGACGCTCTGTGCTGAGTATTAAACATGCTGAGGGAATAGAGAGGGAACAGATGTGATGCAGTCCAGCTCTTTCTGGTTCACTTATTCACTGTTGTTTTAGACACTTTTTTACTGGATGCTTATGTTGGGTGGTGACCATACTTACATATTTAATTTGGACACACAAAATGAAGTAAATTTATGCTGCACCAACACAGCGATACATAGCCTAAAACGACATCTGCATTATTATGTCAAAAACCTGCCAAGTGCAGTTCATTCACTGTAATGAGTCAATTCATTACCCAGACACTTACTGTACTGAAGAATGAACTCTCTACCGTCTTCCTGTGCTACTAGCACCAGTGTTTGACTGGCAGACTTAAAACTAACCTGTAGCTTTCATGCCTTTGCTGTACACAAAACACAGAGGAATGCCAACCAGGCTCATTGAAGGAATTTTCTCTGTCAGTAACAGCTCACAGACACACAATGAGGGACAGGGAGGCGGGCACGATGCAGACCTTTCTTTAAATTTAGCCCAGTTTAGAACAAGGGAAGCTAAAACTAAACATTGCTATAATTCTTTAATTGGATGCAGCCTCTGTGGAACTGTATTTGGAAGTCTGAGGGTCCCCTGCTGTGTAGTAGGTCTTTTCCAATACACACTGTCAAAACACAACAGCTTTTTTTTTATGACTCCTTAAAGAACCGAGGACTTGCAAAAATGAAGTCTCGTGGGAAATGTGGGATCCAGCATATAGACCGAAGTGTTTCCTAAAAACAGAAATTCAAGTGTACACACTCACTCAAACACACAGTCAGAGACAAAATTTCCCTCAGTCCATTTCCCATCAGTCCCCCTGTGCGTTGGAATAGGACAAGCCTATAATCAATTAGCTATTCTCTGTTCATGTCGCTGTCAATTACGCTGGCCAGTGATTGGGCATATGACTGCTTTATTAGCTGAGCCAGCTGCCCTCCTCTTCTGCTTTAATATATTACTTACAACTAGTAACCTAATAACAACACTTTTACTTGACATTTATTAGACAGACGCTTCCTGCTCCAACTCTCAGCACAACATGATGGCACCTCAACAAAACCAGCACTCATTTGACTCTTGACTTGTGGATTCTAACGTAGAGAAGCACCCTTCTAAAGTCTTTTTCACTTGGTGTTTTCTCAGCACTCAAATCTGCATTAACAATGAATTCATTGCATTTTCTTTCACCCTATTTGAGGTGGTAATGTCAACCCAGACTCTAGATTTAAAGGGGCAATCCACCCTTTTCACACATAAAGGTGGGTGGTATCTCAGCCTCTGCTGCTTTGTTGTCATCATTTTTTGGGGGCCTCCAGTCTGCATGTCTAAGTGGCCTTGGGCAAGCTACTGAACCCTAAATTGCTTCCGAAGGCTGTGCCGTGTGTGTATGAATGAGCATTAGATTAGATCCTGATGAGCAGGTTGGTACCTTGCATGGAAGCCTCCACCATCAGTGTATGGCTGTGTGTGTGAATTGGGTGAATGTCAGAAAACTAGAAAGGTGCTATAAAGTAATCAATTAACATCTGACCCAGTAAGACTTAAATCCTGCATACCTTTATGCATGAAAGTGTGCATTCTGTCATAGACCAACAGTTAACTGCAACTTAGTTTCCATGCACAGATATTGTGGAAAAAAGGAAAACACTGGCATTGGACATAATCCGGGGTTTTGAAAAATTTCCCACTATTAACACTATTGTAAGATCACATCACCATTAGTACAGTGTGGTAACACATTGCAGATTTCAAATAAATGTGCTCTCCAAATAATTCTGCATCTTTAGCTGCATAATCAAACTGACAACAATTAACAGTGATGGTTTGCCTTTCCTTAAAAAAGTTTCTGCAAGATCATTTTCATACTCTAGTGAAGTGGACAGGAAACGGGTGGAAACCAATGGATGCTTGGAAGGTTGTGAAAAAGTGTGAATTACAGCATGCTTTGGAAAAGCATCAGTAATATATGACTTTTTGCAGATGATGCATTAACAGTGTTAAGATGCTTCAGCTAAATAAGAACAATCAAACATCTGGATTCAATAAAGGTAGAGCTCATTTGAATGCTCAAGCAGGAAGCACAATGTGAAAACTGGGTTTACGTGTACATTTTTATTCATCTTTAGCTTCAACAAGGAAAGGTCAATGACTTGACAACTCTAAAACTGCTTTGATATCAGAAGATGAGTAATAATAATAATTTACTTGAGTTTTATAAAGGGCTTTGTGTGTCCTTCAGGCTTCTCTCACACACCAGTGGGTTTCCATGGATACTGACTTTAGGTATATTTTACAGCCTGTTGAAGCAGCTCAGGAGGGTTTCCTACTTCACGTCTGCCTCTCCTTTCACAGCCATACTCTATTGGTCTGCAAGAACAACACATATAGTGTCGGCACCGAGGCTCGCTGTAAAAGTAATTGGTTTCATTGGAAAGTGGATAAATAGCGGTGGCTGGTTGTGGAGGGCTTCCTGCCGAGTTTGACCGCTCCTGGGTTAATCACAGTCCCTCTGAGGCTGGAAGCTTTCCCAGTCAGCACTGGCCACCAGCCACTGAAAGCTCTGACTTACAGCACAGCCGGCTGGGGTTCAGCTGCAGGAAGAGATGAAGGAAATGTTAGACGGATATTATTTAACCTAATGATAATGACAAAATGTGTTATTCCTTCCACTACACCTTTTATACAGATGAGGGAAGTATGTTACAGGTACACTGTATTTAAGTACTTGACTATTTCCACCTTTAAGGCATCGCATTTCAGAAAGAAATTTTGTACTTTTCCATTTTCACTGAAGTATTGTTAAACTACAATACTGTTCACCCAGTGTACGTTTTGAAATTGCAGTCAGTTTAAAATGATATATTTATTCTTGTGGTCTGACCCAAGTGTTAATATTTATAGGGAATATATTTAGTTAGCGGTGGAGGACAAATATTAAAACATCTTACTGGAATGGACCTATTAGTAGTTTGTATGAATTTGTGTTGTAGTGTCACAGAATAGCTGGTGTCACAAAATTGGTTAGGTTATCTCCACTATGAGTGCAGAGTGGTGTGACTCAGGTGGGAGAGCTTGTCTGTTATCCTGAGGTTTGAGCCCAGTTCTTCCAGTCCACATGTGAAATCCTGACTGAGACACTGAGCCCCAGTTAGCTTTCAGTGAGCAGACCAGTGTTTATAATTTACTAATGTACCTATTTCAGACAAAAAATACTCCGACCCACTGATATGGTTTGTCTTGACAAAAAAGCAGTTCAGTCAATTCAGTCAGTTATTACCACGTGGGCTGAGTTGAGTCATGGTTGTATTTTTCAGTGATCAGACCTTTACTTTGTTTCTAATTACTCTGCAGATTAAAATCTACCTGCAAAACAAATGACACAAACATTCTGTGTTAACACACTGATCATTTAACACTCTTCACTCTTTTACTTTTAATGCCTAATTTCACCACTACTGCTTATTTCACAAACAATTTAAATGCAGGACTCCCAGTTTTACCACCACCGTTTTCATATTTCATCATGATTACATTTTGACAATTCTTAAAAATCCGAAATAAATTGTCTTCTCAATGTTTTCTCGGTTTTTTTTTTTTTAAAACACACACACAACTTAAAAATGGTTGTCCTCAGCTTCAAGTAAACAAGTGTCGCTGGAGAACTGGCATTTGTTAACGCTGAGAAATTCGCTGCGTGGCTTTTTCAAGAGGACGAGGCTGAATCTGTGTTTACTGTGGATGAGAAACACCCACAAAGTGCCATATCTGCAGACCCTTCGAGTATTTTCACCATTTTCTTTAACTACTGTATCTCTTCTACACCAACTATTAGTTTATTTTGCAGTCTTCCCAATTTGACAAACAATAAGCCGCCATTTCAAAACCATAAACTCAGTATCTTTTGCATGCGGGCTTTTGTTTTTGATTGATTTGACGTCCGCATAATGCTGACTTTCTCCATCCCATCGGCTGACTGAAACGGCCTTTTTGTGCCACTTGACTCCCTCACACACACACAGCTGCATTTGTCTTGCAAATCCATCCCTGCTGCGCCGCGTTCAGACGAGGAAAAGAGATCAGTCGGACATCAGTGAAGTTCAAGCCAGCGAACAAGCGGAGAGGCTGTTCCATAGCAGCAGCTTTTGTCGATATCAAAACAGAGAGCTGGTGAAAAATGATGCATGCTTTTACACATCTGAATCCTGGCAACTGACAGAGCAAGGGATGGGTGTGGGGGGTGGGGGTATGAAAACTAAAAAAAAAAACGTTCCCTTCCCTGGAGGCTGAAGTCAGTGTTGGAGGTGAACAAAAGAGCCCCGGTCTCTAAACGGGTTGAGTGTCCTCTAGCGCACGACGGGGATCAGCAGCGCAGAATGTAGGAGATGGATGGAGACGCACACGTACAAACGGCCGTGACTGAAATTAGCATATTCGTAATTTATCACTTTTTTGTTGAGTTATTCAGGGTTTTTTAAAGAGTTAAAAAAGAAAATGCATCATTTGTCAGCGTGTTGGGGTAGCGCGCTGAGGTAGAGCTGTTCTACAGAACATGCAACAGTGCACGAATCACGGCTAAAAGTCTGAGATCATTTATGTTTCCTTGAAAAATGCAACTGGTTTCCTTATTTATTATATTTATTTAATGCTTTTTGTCTTCTGCCTTGAAATCCGCTCTGGAATCAGCTCAGTCTGCTTCATTTCCATATCTTTTCAAAGGAGTTTCCTCGTGAATAGACTGTAATATTTCATGATGGGGCACGCAAAAGCTGTGCACAATGCCTCTCATATCCACCCTGCTTTCAGCCGCAACAAAGATCATAGCAAGACGTCTTTATGGCTAATTCAGTCAAAGGCGCATCTCACGTCCTCCGGCGCGGAGGTCAGCCCGCCGTGTTCCGTCCACCAGGGGGGTTTTCAGGGGCCAGAGGCAGCCAGCTGGCTCCGTCACACGACACCACACACAAACACACACCCTCATTTACCGGTATGAGCATTCAGTTATTTCTAAGACCAGAATGCAAGTAGGACGGGTTAATGCTCTGCTCTGGTTTAGGGTGAGGTTGGAGATGACGCAGCTATATATTTCAGGAAAAACTCAAAAAACGAGTCTATTTACAAAATATTACAAAATATTACAGTAATTTAAGCTGTGGTATGAGTGTTATTTTCCCCTGGAAAATTCTTGTATAAAAAGATGCCTCGTTTTCACCACATCCATGTACCAGACTGAGACACATATTGGTATTACTTACAATACAACACACTCTAATAACACCATGCATCACTATGTTTTATTTTAATATGTTGTGTTGAAACAATTATTTAATTTTGTAATTGTGTTGTTCCCGGTTAGACACACCAGCGTGCTGGAAATTACGCATTTACAGGTTCCATGCAATGAAGTTTTCTGGTCACATCCCACTTATTATCTCCTATGTTGAACTGTTGGTAAAATGACTGTGTTGAATTTATATTATAAATCTGTCGGTGGATGCGTGATATCAGGCCGTACTAATGGAATGATGGCTGAAATCCGACAAAGAAAATGTCAAAAGTCCGACTCTCCATCAGGCCGACTGCCGTCGCTTCATATTTAAGGCCTCCTCTTAAAGTCATGCATGGGACAAAGAACTGGTCCTATTTGTTAATGCGGCATATCACATGTCTCTGGTGCTCTCATGGGGGAGTGAGACGCAGCCAAGTGTATGTGCATTATCCCAGCGCGCAGCAGACGCACCATTACGCAATGAGGCGAAACTGGAAACACCGCTTCAGCTTTTACGCATGAATGCACTATACCAGAAATGAGAGTTAATACGGAGAATGTCATTTTTATAGGAAGTTCCTAGGTGAATTTTTAATATGACACATTAAAAGGCATCATCTCTCACTGAAATTCACATTTAATTCGTACACTACGGTACCAAATGGCACATTATTTTATTTTATCATTATTTTAAGACATTTTATCATGAGCGGGCTGCAAAAATGAAATTTCTGGGTAACTGAGGTTATTTTATTCCAGCATTCTACGAGAATTAAAATTTACTCCAGGCGCACTCACTTCAGTCCCAGTCTGTCCATGCATTGCCATGGATATTCATGCGCCAAAAGAACAGTCCTGTGGAACAAATCCAAGGAATCTCTCTCCAAGGTGAAAAATATAAAGTAATTTCCCTAAAATATACGACAGTGAGTGTCATAAAGAAATAAAATCCTCTCTAATTATTTACTCACTAATTCTTCTGTCTTAGCCACCCTGATGTTCTCAATGGGGAAAGCAGCTCGTGCGCCCCGGAGCCACTTGTTGCCGGCGCATAAAGTTGGAGCTTTAGAGAAGTTAAATATCCCGGAAAGAACACAAGTTAGAATCTCAAGGGCTTCACGGGGACAAAAGACCAGCGCCTTAGCACCATATGCTTAATGGCTACAGCCGTCCAGCCTTTATTAAAGGCAAAAAGTGGTCCTTTAAAAGTTGGAAAGGCTCCTTTATTTGAGTTAGATGGAGCACTTGCGCACAAAACCAGAAGCGCGTATTGCCATTGACTCGCCCCCTTTCTCTTTCTTTCAGGAGTCTGAAGCGGCCATCGTCATCGCCCGTTTCACTCCAGCATAAGCTTTTCATCACCCGGCTTTGTTCTCGGTGAAAGTAATGCTGCGAATCAAAGAGATGACAATATTTTCCATCAGCTTGGAGACCCTGGACAAGAGCCCTCGAGCTTTGGCAAAAATCAGGGCCGGTTATTCATCCTGTCACTCCGCACCTGTGGTCCCGCATTCAAAGTATACAAACCTGTCCCTATTAACATTAATTATTCACAAACAACACAAAGGCTGAAATAGAGCAGGTTGAAGTCTGTTTATGGCTCCTAAATGTTTTATTCCTCTGAAGATGTGCCCAAAGCTTTTTTCTCTCCCTCGCTCGCAACCGAGTGCCTGTCTCTCTTTCAGCCTTGAGTAGCCCTACAGTTTGGATTTTACAATCGCAGCATCTGCTTAATCTTGCGGATGAAAATATGACACAAAACATAGCTAATAGAGGATTTGTTAAATCCCTGTAATGAGTGATCAACGCGGGAAACAATGGTGCAGGATGGTGAGAGCCGTATGGCTCCGGGGGCACCCGGGACAGTTTGCTCTCTTGTGGAGAAAGCGCCAGGTGATGGCAAGAAAATCGCCGTTCCGAGGAGGAAAACACACCAAGTCCACCTCCTTTCTCTCCTTGAAAAAAAATAGAAGACATAAATTTAATTGGCTTATCAAGACGCGGCGAAAAGACCTCGCTGTTAATTGGCTGGGGGCGCACAAAACAAACGCAGGGACATGTTTAGCCTGGCTGGCCTGCGCTGCGCTTTCAGCCCGGTGTCACATCATTGAAAATGTGTTTTATTATTGCAAAACGTCATGCTTTACAGTTGCCATATTGTGTCCTGGACAAAGGCTGATGGAACATTAAAGACGTGGAAAACGGTGCCAACCCGTCTCGAAGACACTGCAAGGGCCTCTCTCTTTGCTTGCTTTTAGGCAGCTGCTGTCCTGGGACTCAGGCGCAAGGACATGAAAAGAGACAAAGTTTGAACTACCAGGTGCATCCCCGGAGAACACGGCGGCGACCGATCTGTTCCAGTGGGACAAGGACGCGCTCATAAAGATGTAATTTAGATTGGAAGGTCATGTCTGAAGGGAGAATGATCCCAGCTACCTCCCCTCCCTGCCATTCATCTCCTCCTGCTTCCTCCTCTGTCAGTGCGAACACAGCAGACACCTGTTGGTTACCAGCGGCTCACCGCGCCCACTGATCAGCCACCCTGCAAAGCAAATCTGAGCGTCCGGGCGCCCTCCTGACATGGGACCGAGAGTCTGACCAGGTCAGCCTCACAGCTGGCACACTGATGCCAAGTTGAACAGAAAAATCCCGAGAATCACAGGTACTGATAATGACTCAAGGGACTGTATTTCCGCTGCGAGATAATCTGCAAATCGAGCCGATATGTGGCTGTTAGGCATCTGTCCCAGTGCGCTAACATGTGGGCTTAAAGCGGATTTGACAGCATTAGAAGCGATACAACCGCGTGCTTTCTTCTCATTAATGTATCAGCCAAAGCTGTTTAACCAAAGCTTCACACCTTCGCTGATGCTTTTTTTAATCGCCAGAGAAGTTTCAGACCTGATGCCTCTTTCCCTTTATTACTTGTTAATCCCTTTTTTAGCCATAGATGTAAACCACTACACATATTCACAGCCACCGGTGCGTAAAAGCGCTAATCGCTGAATCTTCCTGCTATTAAGACATCAAATGACCTTCAGCGGTGTGACTGCATTGTCGTAAAATTCTGCCATGAAAAGCCAAAAAGCAACATATGTCTCTGCGTGAGGAAGTAAAATGACTCATTGATACACTCCCTGGCATTGTGCCCGTTAAGATAGCCCTACATTTCCTCAGTGTTGAACTGGGAGGAACATTTGGAGGCTTGCTGGTTCAAAAGTGGCCTGTATATCATTTATGTAATTTATTATAGTAATTACCTGAAACTCCAGGAAAAATACTCATTAGAACCCTTCAAATGTTTCATATTACAATTCAAAATGTCAGATTATATTTTAAGGGTTAAAGCAACCGAGTTTGTCCCTTAATTAACAGATCAAAGAAACAAACATTATGTTGTAAGACTTAGATTATGGTATATTTATGTAGCAGTTCGGCTCTTTACAAAGTAACATTGTAGATGCAGTAGTAACCGAATTACGTGTCAATAGAATGCCGTTTATTTGCTCATATTATTTATATGTTGGAGCATTTTTTAAAATGAAATCCATATTTAGTGCAGACATCATGCTCTGCTCGCGATAAAGGAAACTGCTGGTGGTGAAAAAGTTCTCAGATGCTTTAAGTTAAAGTATTGATACTTCATTAGACGACACAAAGGGCTCCTGCGTCCAACACTATTTTAGGTACAGTGAGTAAAAGTATAATATCTGCAATAAAAGATACAATTTTAAAGAATGGTCTCTATCAGAGTTAGTGTGTGGTCACAGTGATAATGCTGTAGCTGTTCCCGGTGCTTTTAACTTTTTATGTCCAATGGGGGTATTTTACTGTACAGGAATGCATCATGGGTTTATAAATGACAGACTAACAGCAGTCAGATCAATTTGATGGAGATTCTCTGAAATATTTAATCGATTAAAAGTATAAAGTGGCATAGAAAGAAAATACTGGAGTCCGTAAGAACCTGAGCAAACTCCAAGTCACTTCCTTCTGTTGAGCTGAGGCTAGTTTACACATTTAGAGCCTGAAAAAGTTCCTTTAAATGAACTTAATGACATACCGAGAGGTTCCTCCTCTGTAGAGGTTAGTGGTGTTTTTCTCTCAGAACTGTGAGGAAACGAATTTCAAACATACGACTTTAATCTGTGAATAGTTTTTTCCTCTCTGAAATAGAACTGACTTCAGATCTTCATGTCAGAAACCTGGCTGTAATCGCATTCTTCTCTCAGGGTTCAGACTACTTTCAGAAATTAGAATTTATTCTAAGAATTGTTTTATCGTCAGAAATTAATGTCAGAAATAATGTCAGAATAAAGATATGTTTCCGTAGTTTACCGCCACAGCACTGTGTTGGTGTACAGCTCTCTGAACTGCATACTGTAGGTATGAAAGCTCGCTGTCTGTCTACATGGTGATTCAGCGGCCTTTGAGCTCAGCGCCGAGCTTTTCTCAACCAAATTACCGCTTGGCGTGGCCCTCCAATGTCCAGGCCTGCTGAGAACTAAAGGAAATAAAACCTGTCAGACAGTAAAATGGTCGTGTCCTTTAAAGCCTTGCCAAGCCCGTAGCCGGAGTGACAAGATAGCCGGGAGTATTTCAGCCTGTCCTTTCCGCTTGGCTGCGACCGCACCAAAGGATGTTGAGAGGCGCTCTGCGCTCCGCACACTAAAAACCATCAACGGCACAAAAGCGTTAAGGTGCGAGAAACTACAATGCTACCACTGTTTTAATCCCCGGCTCTGCTGCCGCACAATCAAAGAGGAACCGGCCCTCCTGCCAAAGAGATGAAGTTGCCCAGCATTGACTCGCTAACATTTGACTTTCTAATGGCTGTAATAGGATTACATGCTCCTGTCGCGCTGGTAATGAGGAGCGGACGGAGTCACAGAGGACCCGGACAGTCTGCAGAGGAGAGAGAGAGAGAGAGAGAGAGAGAGAGAGAGAGAAACAAACAAACACTGGAGCTCCCTGAAGTGAGCTTAAAAAGCAGCATCCCAACAAAATTAAAAACCTAAATTTTGGCTGTAAAAGTGAAAACACATGAGAATCATCTGGTAACAGTCATGATAAAAAGCAGTATGAGCTAACCCACCTGTTATGCTGGAGGTTTTTAAAATCCAAACTTTCACAATCCTAAAACCGGCCTCGCGGCAGTGCTTTGCCTGTCGCCTTAGCCTTGTGTTTGCAGCTTTTGGGCCCACATGGTTCATATATGCGGAAGTGTGTTGATGGTCTGGGGGCGGCCGCAGAGGAGGCCCCGGGGACACATGTTGGAGGGATGCCGCTACCACGGGAAAATCTGTCCCGGCAGCACCTGGCAGCACAGAGCAGCATTCAACAGCCTCCCACCATACTGCTGCACGCCCGCATGCGCTTTAAACACCTTCAGCTGTTGTGGGTATACAGTGTCTTCTCATTAGCATACAATTTGCATATTTATGTCACAACATTGGGCTGTATTAGTTTGGGTTAACTGACCAACTGGTCAATGACTGATAGAGTTGCACCTTACTTTAACAAGGCTATCATGCGCGTGCTCATCTGATGTGCTCATGATAATAATATTATGTTAATATGAGGCATAATAAGATGCTTCATTCATTCATCTGCCAGCAGTCATGTGTGTATTTTATGGCCATTGATTATTTGAAGGTCCAACATTTACACTGACAAAAAACAAAATCCGGTTTTGATCTGATCTCCTTGTGAGACCTTATTAGAATATAATAAGCACCGTTTGTCAAAAACAAGAAAGCTATTATTATTGTTACTTTCAGAATGGAAAACGTTGCTTACAAATGTGTTTCTCTAGAGAGCCTCGCTCCATAAAACCAGTTGTTGTTTGTCTGACAAAAAGGTGCTGAAAGAATGAATGAACTTCTAAGCTCAACATTTGTTGTTGGAATCGTGTCAGCCAAGCTAACAATAGCATGACAATAATAAAAATATATAGAATAAAAAAGATACATTCGTTTTGTCAGTAAGTGCTTTTATTTGCAGAGTGAATATAAATATAAATCATTGTACAACAATATATTTTTCTCTCATTCATTGCAATTAAATTAAAACATATATTATCACTTATAAAAAAAATAAATACATGATTGCCAGTTGCCTGAATTACAAAAATAAAATTATCAACGTGATAAAACTATTTACAACATTGAATACAATATCGGAAACTGTACACTAAGTTCACACGGTGTTCACATTTTTCTAACGCGCCTTCAAGTGCACATTAACAGACATTAACATAATCCACTCCATCGTCTTCACATTTACTATGTGCGTTTTACAGGACAAGCCAGAAGGACTCTGCTGTTTTTGTTTAGGCCACAAGGCCGAAAGGAGGCTCGTTTTCAATGTCTGTGAGGCCCGGTTTGTTGTGCAGTTTTCGGGGGTCTTCCGGTGTCCAGACCTTGGCGGTGCGGATGATGTTCTGCTCCCGGAGTTGCTTTTCATCAGACCAGGACAGAGAGTGACCGGCCAAGGGAGGCAGGCCGTAGTCCGGGTCGCTGGGAGAGGGAGACCCTGGGGAGAGAAAAGGAGAACAATGACGTTAATGTCGTTTTTTTATTTGTTTGTTTTCATCATCTTCATCAACATACTCGGACTATGCATGCTTGCATAAATCCAAATGATTGCATGCGTAAACTGTGTGGATAAGAAACGGCCGGAGGACAGTTGTTCAGAGAGAGACAATTTATGCCAAATGCACAAACTGTTCATTAGTTTGCATCTTTTCCAGCAAGCCTCCTCATGACTAATGCAACACTTGTCAAAAAGCTGAATTTAGAGATATGGTCTTTAAATGGACCTACTTGTTCCTCTGTGACAGATAATGACCTTCTTGGGTTGCGCGTGCGTCTCGCTGCTGGAGTTTCTTATGGGCAGATCAGACTGCACGAGCTCGGCAAGGAAGTTGATGTAACCAATGGCGAGCCGCAGAGTGTCCACCTTGGAGAGCCTTTTCTCGTAGGGCAGGGTCGGGATGTGGGAGCGCAGCCCCTCGAACGCGTCATTGATGGACTGCATCCTCCGCCGCTCCCTGATGTTGGCCGCCTGCCTCAGCTGCTGCATCTCCATCTCAGACCTCATCCGCCTCCTCCGCTTCAGTAACGGCCCGCCGTGATGGCCCATCTGAGGGGACAGGTCCGGGGTGCTGTCGGCGCAGCCGTATGAGAAGGTGGAGGACGAGGAGGAGAAGGACAAGTTGCCGATGTCGTAGTCTCCATCGTGAGGCGCTGCTCTGCTGCCGCCGTCTTTGCTGTAATAGTCTTGGAAATGACTGGTGAGGAAGTCGACGTCGTCATCCAAAAAGTCATCAGTGTCCAAGTGTCCGTCTCTCGAAGACTGGTCGGTGAAAAACTCGTCATCGTCGAAATAAGGAGGGGAGGAGAAAGAGTCGAGTCCGGAGAAAGGGTCCAGCACACTGTCCATCTTTGTCTGCGCTGCTTCTTTCTCCTGTTGTTGCGGTAACAATGACACGTTGTTCCCTCTTTTATGTACTCGCTGCTCTGTGTTCGCTGCTCACGGTCAACAGTTAGTTTTAGTTGAAGAACCGGCACGCGAGGATTCTTTATAGCGACATCCATAGTCGCGTGCCGTTTGCCAGGAGCGCCAACCAATCACAGCTCGGTCCGCGAGGCGCACCTCGAGATAATCCCCCAGAACGCCACGCCTCCTGTCCTCCACTGTCCGGGCTTGAACTAACATCTCAACTCTGCTCTGACACCGGCTGTTCTTTACCAGCCTCCGTCCACAAATCAGTCACTTTAGATTTCCTTGTTCAACAAAGTAGTTCAAATAGTGTTACAGGCTGTAGTTTAAACAGTGTTGTATCCTGGAGCTTATCTTATAACACACTGTAGACGCAACTGGTCGGCTGGTGAAAGCTGAACGGGCCATTCAAGCTTATAACACCACAGTCTCTCTTCACAGGCGGCTTGCAGGATAAAATGCAGGACGTGTTCAATGAAATGCTCAGCCCCCCTATATGCAGCAACAGGTTTCATAAATGGATTGAGTGAGTTTTTCACCGATAATTGGAACATAAGAGCATTAAAATAGTCATAATAGGCTTAGGCTATTTTAGTCATATATCTCAATTGATAATATTTTTATATAATAGGCTATTTTGATATTACCCTGCAACCCTCAGGTTAACCGCTGAAATGGCTGTAACAGAAGACGGAGGCCATGTGAGAATAAAGCTGGCACTTCCTCTGATTAAAGCTACAGGTGTCGCTACCAAAAACACTTTCATGTTACAGAAAATATTATCATAGAGGACGAGGTGGCTCCGTGTAGTGTGGTCCTGTGCAACAGGTGAATCCACTCAGCTGTGAAGCTTTTAGGTCAAAAACAACCATTTCACTGGGACGTGGACGTAAGATAATAATTATTATTGCGTTAATATGTTTAACATATATGTTATGTTATATGTATATGTGTTATATCTCTTTAGGATATTATTTATTTATTATAATGACAGTCATCTCAAACTGAATTAAATATAATATAATAATATAAACTGCGCCTTAGAGCTTATAGGCGCCATGAAACAAACGAAAGGAGGCAGTGCAGAAAACATCAACAGACACTTAACGGAAAGATCCTGTTTAGAAGTGGAAGAGCATAAGATAATGTAAGACACTGCAAAAAGCGAATATGTTTCAATACATTTTACAAAGTTGTACTGACACTTTCTTGTCCATCTATGACATGTAAATAACACCCCACCCCCAGGCCTATACTTCTACATTTAATCTAAAAGGAAATGACCCAAAATATTTTGAAATACTGCTGTATATTATATATTATTGCTGTATATTATTATTATATATTGCTGTTGCTGCTTTTTGACCACCGCAGCAGTTTGTCATCTTTAGCTCCAGGGTATAAAAGCTAAACAGTGCTGTAAAGACACAGATAGATGTATTGTATAGCATTTGTCTTAAATGGAAACAAATACTTCACACATGAAAATGTGTCAACATGTTGATGAGTGGCTGCTCTTCCTCTCCAACCTGAAGGACTATCAGAGCAGCCCGCCTGGTGATCTGGAGGAGTCCTCGCTCGGTCATTTATTTAGCAGTAAGTGGGCAGCGCCTCTGCCATAAATACATACACCAGCAGAGTGGTCGATGCGCCACTTGTGCCAGCCACTGTGGTTTTGATTGGGAGAACTGGTTGACAAATAAAAGCACAGTGGTGGGCCCCGGAGCGCGCGCCTCTCTGACACCTCACGCGACATATTAACACTCCCCGGTACACCGAAAGGAGACTGCCCACCGGTCTTGGATTTGTGAGTACGTATCTATTCAGTTCATTCAGTGAATGGGTTCACTTTGTTGTGCAGAGAAAATGGACCATTCGCAGGGCAAGGCTCCGTGCGCGCGCACCGCGTGAGTGTGTATGTTGGTGGTGCGATAGAAAGCTGCAACACGGGCCGTGGCCGTGGGAAGAAGGCCATTTGCGTCCCTATCGCCAGTCAATGCAACATGTCGTGTTATAAATGAGGCTTGTGTGGCTGTCTACATAATGAAGCTGTGGCTGGGACACACAATACAAGCACATCCCGGTACCAACCAGGTGCTGAACACAACACCAAACACTGACGGGACTGCACGTTCCACCATGAGAAAAAAAGAGAGCTCTAACCAGACAGGGAGAGCTGCTCCCCGGTGTGGAAAATGATCCAGTAATCATTTTGACACAGCCTAAAATGAATTGAATGTTTTTCCACTGAAATGTAAGGAGCTGATCTGGTGGACTCAGTAACAAACCTCAGCTGTAACCCAGATAATAAATAATAAAGTGTCAGTCAAGATTCTTTTTTTTTTACTAATTCAGTTGAAATGGTGCTCATGTGTAGAAAAAGGGCTCCATCACAGAGGGTGTTTTGTGAATTGCACTTAGGCTTAAGATGTAAAAAAAAAAAAGAAAGAAAGAAAGAAAGAAAGAAACTGACTTAGTGGACTTGTATTAAATATCTTATTCTTCTACTTCCAGAAAATGTCGTCCTAATGTGTCTTCGGCATTTTCCTGTTTGTGTTGTGTGTAACAGGTTCCGCTTTCATTGTGTCCAGTATCATTCTATGACATTCACCTACTTGTATGGATATGAAAGTTTTATGTTTATTTCTATCCATCTTTGTTCGGATTTGTTGTCCTTGTTTTTCTATCTTCCTGTAAAATGTGTAACATTGAGAGCAGCTAAAAACGGAGTCAAATACTGTATGTGCACACAGACTTGGCCAATAAAGCTGATTCTGATTCTGACAAGGACGTGGTTCATACATGCATCATATTGTTCGCCCAAGACTTTTTAAACATAACATTCATTTTCAAAGCCTTGAAACGACCACGTTTCTCCTGATACCAGGCTGCATGGACACACAGTGCTTCATGCAAACAATAAATGATTATTTACTTTGTTCACATTTTTATTTATTTCATTTTAATTTAAAGTGCCCCCGAACCTCTACACAACAAATATGGTCTATATAATAAGTATATCATTCCTACAGTCAGCTCTCAGAATGTGGCTGTGATGAGTTGCAGACAGACTCTGAGGTTCTGCTCATTTTGATGGTGTATAAATAGATAAACTCACAGAAACGAAATGTCTGGCTGGATTTTGTCTGATGACGTGGGAACCAAACATGTCAGGATGGTAAACCTGGGAGCAGTTTGCAATCATTTCTAAGATCCGCACTTTGAGGTGCTCTCAAATTGGGACCCTCTTTTCCCTTTTAGGGGCCCTCTTTTATTTCAAACTTTATCACTAAGGCAACAGTGTGCATTTTGCTCTGACATGTTAGAAAAGTGTGTGTGTCCCACCCCTCCCTTTGCTGAAAACCAGATGATAATTCGAACCGTGCAGGTTTTTAACGCACCGTGACCGCGCGCTCCACGCTGCCTCATTGATGAACGTGCTGTCATTCTGAACGGGCCGACCTGCGCGAGCGGAGCAAGTGTTTCGGTTCCCATGCAGTCCCTCGGTCTGCAGCATGCAGCAGGCTGGACGGTGCATTAAAACCGGCCACACCGGTCACGGGCACTGCAGGGGTGGTGGTGGCGGGTGTGTAGAGTGTGTAGAGGGGGCACACACAGACACAAAAAAACCCCAAAACAAAACAAAAAAAAAACATTCACACACGCTCACAGTTAGGCTACCTGCTGGTGGGGTTAAACTGTAGTTCTGTACCTCAAATACACAACTCAAGAAATAAATACAATAAAATGAATCACTTGCAAATAGTAGTAGCCTACTTTTTCCAGCAACTCCATAAATGAATTAAAATGATCATGATCTCCTTATTATGACACCAAATAATGAATAATCATGAGATGCTAATATCAATGAGATGTGAAGTCTCCTATGAGATAGAACTGTGACCGTCTTTACTCATTCATTTCAGCGTTCCTAACATGAGCTTCTGCTGACTTTAAACAAGGAAAAAAATAAGGAAAAAGGAAATACTTCCCATTTACTTCCACCAATAACCATTAAAACATTAAACAAAAGAAACAGATAAATAAGCTATGCTTAAAATAAATATATATATACAAGTATACCTTTATACTATACAAAAGTGAAATGAAATGAATAAAATAAAATATGACTTTATAATTATAAGTTGAATCTTATGAAGTATTCCACAAATACTTTGTTTGTCATTCCTGACTTTTCATTTATTTAGTTCATATCCAGATGAAAAGGGGCTTTGTTAATATTCTAGGCAACACTTTATTTTAAGCATTTCTAATTTCCAAATAATTTTCAAATAATTTCCTTTAAGTTTACCAATATTCATTTATTATTCATTTATTTGAAACTTGATATACACTTCATACTGTTGAATTGTTTGCCTGTACAGAAATGTCATTCAGATGTACAAAAATAATTAGTTTGACACTATTTTCTGCATAATTCCATACTTTTCATTCTTTTCAGGGAATTGAAACTGTCCCATAATGGACCCATAAAATAAAGCATTACTGTTCCTGATCCACAGCACCACAAGGAGTCTGTCTTCAGCACAGTTTCCTTCAGTGGTATGAATTTCAACAAAAAAGTTATAATATGGTACAATTTTATCCTATATGTCTTTTTTCAACCTATAAATGTGGTTTGGGTTTTTAGTTTCCTCTGTGGTGCTGCCACAGTGCCTTTGAGCACCTTGCATGACAGGACGTGGAAAAGGAAATCCAGAAAGTGAACTATAGCAGGCAAGTGTGTGGAATTAGAGCTGGAGCTAATCCTCCCACACAGTGATTCAGTGGTAATCCCTGTAATCTCTGGCTACAGGGGATTATCCATCTGGATGACTAAAACAAATTAAAGGGATTTACTGAACAGTAATTTAACAATTCAATACATCTTCAGCCCTCACCGTAACCTTTGCTTGTTGGCCACTTGAAGGTAGCTGCATTCAGCTGATTCTTGGCTTTTATAAAGCTATATATAAAACGACAGGGTTGCAGGCATCAAGGTTCTAGACATGTCTAACTGTATTCTAATCTTTTGTGTGATTCTATCACATGCAAAGTTTAGTTTCCTGACATTTCATTTTTTGGAAATGTTAGCAGGGCTGTAGCTATCAGTAAGAACACAGAGGCGTATCTCTTCTGGATCCTCTGTAATATTTCTGGGGATTTAGGTATTTTAAGAAGTTTTCACCCTTTTATTATATTTCCTACATGTTTTGGGGTTTTAGCTGATTCAAACACTAAATAAATGAAAACAAAATAAAAGGGGTTTAGTATTCTCCACCAGATTACATACCTGGCAGTGTAGTGATTTAGGTACAATTGACAGAAATTTTAATTGAACAGTTAAATGAAGAAACAATCTGTGTAATTTACTTTTAAAATATTAGTAGATTTTTATAGCAGGCTGGTTGAACGTTTCTTTGGTGTTTGGGGTTGTGCTGATAGAATTTGGACTCGATATTTCTAAAATCATGCAACAGCTCTGAATGTTAGGGGTCAAATTCTACTAGTCCTAAGCAAGGGTGGAGCAGTGATTTTAAAAGTGTGGGGGTTCTAGGGGTGGGACATGAGCACTGGAACCCCCTGCCTTCGGCCCCTGTTCCTGTCTCCACAACATGCCAAATCAAAATGAATGCCATGCATTTCTACATTTTCTTCACCACCATATGCAAATAATGTTGAGCTCAAAATGTACATTGTAGCACCACACCCTTCACCCCAAAACACTGTATTCACCACGCACCCGGTCCTAAGGTTGGTCCTTGAGATCTGTCAGTGGATTCCAGCTGTCAGTGAGGAGGATGTAGAGACTCTGGGTTGTTTGACTCGGTAGGACTCATTGGTTTTAGTGTTTGTTGACTGCAGTATTCAATAAAATCAGCAAGGATCCTGATCAGACAATATGAAATATGACAAGTTGGGACTAACGTAAATGCATTAAAGTCTTCATAACTAATGGACAAAACAAGTCATCTGTCAGTACCCTCCATAATAACCCATTCGGCATCTTCTGTTCTGCTGCCGTCATGTTCAGCAGCCAGCTCAGTATCGCCAGGAATTCTGTTCAGATTGGACAGATCTGCAATTTGCGATTTACATCCAGTGACAATGTACTGTACCAATAATGGAAGGCCTTGTAGCGAAGTGGAGAGTCAGGGTGTCACATGATCAAGTCCCGTCACAGTCCAGGATATTGTACTGCAGATACTGTAGAAAGAAGACATTTTAAAAAAATACCATTAATCATAATCTGGTGTTTCGCAGAATCGTCCTGTATCGATGCTCTTGTCTGGTGGTAGTTTTAGGTTTGAGTGACTTCTCTACTGAGAGACTAAGTTAGAGAATTATTAAGGCTATAATAGGATCACCTTCATGGCAATAGGAAACCAATGTTGACTGTTGGTAGGAGACTGGACATGAACCCCATTCTCCAGTGTCAAAGACAAAAAGCATTGTACACCCATTCACCAGCCTGACTTCTACACCCTTAGTTTTCGCTGCACTATAAGAATATATTTCTGAAACAGCCACCACCATCATTTTTACACACCTGTTAACTGAACATAGGTGCACTCTCATAAACCTCCACCCTGTCTCTCTTTGTCTCTGTCCCACACACTCAAACAGACACACATACTGTACATCTAAACATTGATGAAAGCAGGTCACAGGGTGTCAGCGCGGGAGCTGCTCCACCAGGGAGGCCTGGGAATCCCGCCACATGCAAGTGGGACGCGGACAGTGCATGGACAGACATCAGGAGGGCGCTCGCTCTGCAGGCTGACAGACGAATTAAAGAGCTCTCTGTGGAGGATAATGAGTGTGCGCTGCTTGTCCCCGTCAAGGCACGACATCAGTGTTCCTGGTCAACTTTACTAACGGCATCAGGCCTGCTAGGTAGACTCATCACGGTGTGTGCACATACTGATACTAATGTGACAGAACATACCATAAATAGTCAAGTCAAGTGAAGTTTATTTTTAGTGCAAAGTCACAACTTTTTTTCCCCAGAATGGTTTACATCTGTACAACACACAACACCTGCCACGCTTAGACCCTGAGTTCCTAATAAAAACTTTATCAAGAGAAAAAAATTTGATGAACTTTGAGGAGTGATCCCTCTTCCAGGACGGACATAGACATATGTAAGTAGACAGAAGTAGAAGACAAGATGTCGAAAATGGAAGAATATCTAAATATGGCTGGTGTATTATTCTCTACACTTACACAGTATTTTCTAATGTTTCAGTCTGCAACTGACAGGTGGACTGTAAGTGAATGTCTTCAGTCTTTAATTCCATGAAACCAATTACAATTGTTGTGTCATAAATTTTTATCTAAACTGTACAGACTAAAAGACAATCTCATTTACAGATCAGTGACTCAACAGCTTCATGTGTCTCACAGGTAATTAATATTCATTTGTTCAAAATGATTTCTCATCATATGAAAAGATGTGTTTTAACATTAACAGTAAGTGAATTCCTGACCTGATGTAACTTAAACTTAATTAAAATAATCTGACTTAACCGTAACTACATAAAACTGAACTGAAACTTGAAAATTATGTGACAACATTTTTATTTCATCTCACATTTCTAAGCACTAAACAGCTTTTCTGGCCCAATTGTTGGTTCATTGCCTTGTTCAAGGACACCTTGACAGTAGCTGTTGGAGGGAGGGGGGGCATTTTGCCTTCCTTCCCCACCCAGATACTCCAGAGCAATCTTGTGATTCAGAATCACTATTACCCCTCTTTAACCTCTAAACAAACACCACCCTTAAGAAGAGACTAAAACACCCCTCCAATTTCCGTTCCCCTACAAGATGTCAGACATAAACACCACAGAAGTCTATATTGTAATTCTCAAAGTCCTTGAGAGAGTGCTAGCTGGGGTGG
>NTHP01000378.1:593609-635576 GCA_003416845.1 Oplegnathus fasciatus | reverse complement strand
GGACGGTAGGGGGGGAGGGGAGAACATTTCAGGAAAAAGACAGACATGCATTTGTGTGTGTGTGTGTGTGTGTGTGTGTGTGTATGTGTCTGTGATGCCCATTGTAACTGCCCCCTTTAATGCAGTAGGCTTTTGGTTTAATATATGCCTGGACACTTGTACGTGTATGTAATACTGTAAGTAGAAGAGGTAAGATGAATCAGACATTCTATATAACTGTTTTTGATCATCATCTACATTTTTTAATATACTGCATCACATTACTCATCAGTACTACTGCAGCTACTTGCTGCTATTTTGGAGTCTTTATTTGTTCCCTGCATGTGTTGATTCACACATTTGTTGTTCAACAGAATTGTTTACATTTTCTCTACTACATAAACTTTTCTTTGCTGTACAACAATCTATCTGCAAAATCGTACCTACTGTACATTACTGTCAAGTGTGTGTTTCTGTTTACATGACCTTGTATAGTCTGAGGCTTCCATATGCATGCACTTTAGTATTATAATAGGTACATTTACAACTGCATTTCACTGTGCAAACCTATATTGCATAATGACAATAAAGCTGAACCTTCAACCTTGAACACTGATTTAGTTCATTGTGTGCAAGTCTATCTTTTGGCAGGGTCTGTTCCTACACCTATTTTATTTTTTTATTAACTGTACATAAAGATGGCACCAGTTCCACTACTAGAAGACACAATGCTCTTTCTTTGTACTGACACCACAAATGTTCTTAAAGGATAATTCTGGCCTTTTCATTCTTATTGTCATAGTTTTGTCCATCATTTCTATCAGCTGTGACAAAATTATACTCAGCAAAATAATTGCTGAGATCTGGGAACGCATCGCTACAATGAAGTCTGACGGATCAAGAAACACAAGCAGTCAGACGATCAGACAGGTTGTAAACAAACCAACTGTTCACTCAGATTCAGACCTTGTTGTAGAAATGATGGGCCAAAACTGTGAATATGAGATCCAAGTTGTAATAAACCAGATATATCCTTTAACCAGGTGAGCTTTCTCAAACTATTCGAAATCATGTCAAAAACTATTAGATTTAAATAATGCATGAAAGTCTGATGAAATTATTATTGATCCTGAATCTGCCTATGACCAAAATCCCAAATTTGACCCCTTTAACAAGAGAAAATTTGGTATTGTTTTCAATTAGCTTTGACAAGCAAGTTACATCTATTTTTCAGTCATACATGTTTTTTAAAAGTTCTCTCTCAACTACTGTAGTAGATCTGTTTACCAGTTTAAACCAGTAGAACATCTGGAGAGACTGAATTAGGTTCCCTACCCTGGTTCCCAGTAAAATTCTGTATTAACTCATTTATTTTATTGACTTATTTATTGCTTTGAGATGGACTCGGAGGGTCTATGTGGCCACCTACAAACCAATGCTGCAATTCCATAGTCCAGTACAGTACAGCGAGTGTGTGCCATACTGGAGTATGGAAATGCATCCTCACGGCAGGTGGTACCCATCCTGACCTTCACAATATGGAAAGACGAAGGTATCCAAACACATGGAAATGCAACACAGGGTGAATAAGTTAGACTTGCCTCTTCCCTATCTTGCAATAAATCCCTTATAATATTGTTACATTGCATTTGTTTCTTGTTAGTACACCCAACATTTTGCTTGTATTTTCTTCCCAATTCCCTGTCCTTTTGGTGTGTTACAGTTGAAGTTGATGCACACCTTTTTAGTTTTATCTCCTCTGAAACTGCTGTGTAAACAGTGTGCTCCATACTGTAAAATATATTTGTGGAGAATATTAACTACACACTCTGATGTCCAGCTATCTTGACACTGGCAGCTCCAACACACACAACAAAAAGCCACACATGGGGAGGCGGCTGCAGGCCTCAGAAGAAACGAACACAGGAAGGAAGGAAGGAAGGAAGGAAGGAACGGCAGAAGGAAGCATGGACAGATGGATGGAAAGACAGACATGATGGATCTACGGAGGCCCCGAGGTATCAAGGCCGTGTGGTGTTGTTGGCATTGCAGTTATGCTGATTGATGCGTGGCTGTTTGCAAGCGCCTTCACTGTCAACACAAAAAGCACAAGAAAGAAAAAGACAACAATGAGAGCAAATGAGGAAGCCAGCAGAATCAATATTCACAATGATGCAAAGCCACAACAGATGCTGCTGAAAGAGAGCAAGAGACTAGGCAGAAGACATCTGAAAAAGATTTACAGATACACTTAGAGATGCGCAAAAGGAAGAGTATCTGTATCAACACAGAGGACAAGCCAGACAACCGTGCACTGAGCTGAGAGAGAGAGTGAGAGAGAGAATCCTTTATTGATTGAGTGATACTGCAAGACTAAAAATAAGGCTTCCTTTTCATCTGTCATGGTCATGTAAGTACAGATTGTCAATTTGCTTAGATAAAAGCTATTTTAGTTCTTTTGCAACATGAATTCACCACCAAACCCCCATTTAAAGGAAGCATAAGAAAACTGTGCAAAGATGTTATCATTCAGAATGACTGCTGCCACTACTTTACGACTGGGCATTATCTCCTGCAGTCAAACAAGCATGGAAGACTTTTATCCAGGAACCTCAGGTGTGACTACACTCTAATTATGAGCTAATAAAGAGCTTTAGGATGCAAAGGATAAGTCTTAAAACAATTAAAGCTTGTAAAGTGCTCTGTGAGAGGATACACAGTATATTATATCAATGCTTCAGCAGCGACATGGCACGTAAAGGCCCCTACACATGCAATAACAGCAGTCTCACTGGTTCATGTCATGTCAGACTGTATGAGATGGTGTAATAAAGTTTTAGTTTCAATTTCTGTCAGATTATGATCTCTATTTAGAGGCAGACATCTGTTGCACAGTCACCAACAATGAAAAATAAATGCAGGAGAGCATCAACTTGTATCATCCATCTGCATCACTCTCAGGTTTTGAAAGTACAACAAAAAACAAGCTATGGCCATAGAGCTGGCAGTGCTTTTTTTTGTGTGTGAGAGGGAACAGAGAGAGAGAGAGAGAGAGAGAGAGCAGTGAGTTAAAAAATGTTATAAGGAGGATCAAGAATGTTTTCTGCCTCTCTCAAGCTGCATCACTACTGGATTTTAAAATTTATTTTGCTGTTGAAGCCTTAATGACCAGTGTGAGCGTGAGGGACACTCTGCCCCGCTTCTCACGGTGAATCCACTGATACATTTTGACATCGTTTTCGTCATTTAACATTATTAGAGAGCAAATTCTGCTGTCTGTTAACCGCCAGTATACAAACATTGAATGACGGGACATTAAGTTGGGAGTCTCCTTTAATGCCTACTTGCTCACATGTTGTATGTAAAGCGATTGACTTATGTAAAAGTGACTTGTCCAGGTGCTTGTTCTAACATGACACCAGAAATTAAATTGCCATCAGTTTAACGTAAAGAGGTGCATGTCTGAAAGGGGCTTAAATAGTCCCTATAGTGTATAGGGGCCCGAACATGAACATGCTGTTGTGCTGTTACAGGAAAACTGCCTTCACTGTCCAGCTCTTAGTGAATCTGAACCAGATTACCCAAAACACAAAGACAACATTCTGCTTATTGTATAGCAAAATCTTTGCATAATATATTACCATTTTATCTAAATCAGCTCTTGTTCACTCACGTACATCTTTCAAATACTCAAATTACTTCACAGGCTCAAAATTTACATCACCAAGCAGTCTGAAATCCTCAGAGCGATCAATAATACTGGGTTTGTAGGAAAAAACACTTATGAGTGCCCCTTTTAAAGTGTGTTAATCAGTGTGTTGCTTAAAATATATAGATTCAGCAGTATTCGAACAGATTTGCTGTGGTCTCGAGCAATGATAAGACAATAAATTGATAGATAATTAACTATTTTAGTTAATTTGTTGTCTCGCAGGCCCTGATGTATTCTGTATACAGAGGTATATAGGTCTGGGGACGACTGTGGTAGTTTGGGCTTAATTTTGGGTGGAAACAATGAAACACCAAATAAAGTTTAAAGCTATGAAGTCTGGTCACAAAGTGACAGAATCTGTCTCCACAAGACTACTGGCGACATGACATGACACCTTTGTGCAAAATGTATGATTTTGGACATAACTGGGGGATATTTCACGTGCTAGTATGGTCACTGGAATGACATTTATAGCTTTCATTACCTTACCTGAGTACAAGTTGGGCGAAAGACAAGACTGTTCAGCTTTAGAGTGAATTTGATTGGGAAAAATCTCTGATATAGCCGTATAACAGTGGAGCAGTAAAATATCCCTTTGGGTACCATAGACAAAAGTCATTTTTTGCCAAATCAGACATTCATATAATGAGTCACATTCATAATAGCCATGCAGTGAAAGAACTAGCACATTAAACCTTCAGATGACAGCGTTGTCCCTGGTCAAACCAGAAACGTATGTGTGTGTACCTTTCTCTCAGGGGGATCCAGGGGTCTCCAGTTGTTGGCCCTGAGCTGGTGAAGCTCATCAAACTTGAGACTTATGTTCTCGATTGACAGCTGAAGCATATCCCAAAAACCAGCCAGGTCTGAAGACACAGGACGAGGGTGGGCGTTGGGGTTCTATGACAGTAGAAAAGGAGGAGAAGGTGCCGAAGGAACAGTTTCAAAGATGAAAGCCAGGGAAGAGGAAAATTAATAAAAATAGTTTTACACAAATAGTCATCTTCTAGTTTGTTTGTTTGAGCAACCCCCAAAAATGTGACAAAAAATTACTGGTATTTCATGGTGAAATACAAATGGGTGACAGATTAAAGCTTAAAAAAAGTGTCAGGCCACCACGACCCTCCAGAACAGTTAACGATGACAACGATGCAGCAGTAGTCAGGTAGTGCACAGTCATTTGTTTTGGGGGAGTGACTTTGGAGGGAGGCCTGAAGGGAGGGGCTGGGATTTTTTCGGTTCAATACTTTGAAACCTAGTTTACTCCTGCTGGTTTCTCCAAAACTGCCTACCCAGCTTTAATCCTAAGAGCATGGTGATGGCGGCGTGTGCAGATGTGGGGGCCAGTAGCTCCCTCAACCTTTGCTATATTTTTGTTTTAATTTGTTATTTTTCCACCTTTACTACTGAAGCACATATTACCTATGACAGGAATACACTCATCAACGTCAGAAAAGGAAGCGCAAGGATTGGATTAAGTGCAGCGGACCTTGAGATGATCTCTGACCACAGCATTTTCTGACCACCTCCCCAGATCTGCCAAAACTAAACCCCACCGCAAGTGTTGCAATTGCCCCAGGAAGAGGGGGAAGAGAGCCGGTATAGGAGCTAACTCAGGCTAACTCAGCAGTGGGAAATCAGAGACTGTTGTGCCCACGTCTTTACAAAGACCTGACTCCATCACAGCATCCCGGATCAAGCTATTGCACTTGACGGGCGGACCGTGTTCCACACCGACAGAACACAAGACTCCGGCAAGACGAGGGGAGGCGGACTCTGTGTTTACATCAATGCCGGTGATTTTAATCAAACAGACCTAAGAACTGTTTTACCTAAATTCCACCATCATATCCACATCCCCACCAGGGGAAGTGATACCCTGGACCATGTTTACATGATCATTCCTGGCAGCTACAAAGCCCTCCCTCACCTCCACTTTGGACCACATTTCCCTGCTTCTCCTGCCTACTTACACCCAGCTGATTAAAAGGGTCAAACCATCAGAAAAAACAGTTAAAGTGTGGACAGATGAAGCTTAAGCAGCTCTGCAGGACTGTTTTGAGTGCACAGACTGGCATATGTTCAGAGATGCTGCCACCCAGGAGAACCATATCAATCTTGAGAAATATTCATCAGTGACATCATACATCAGCAAATGTGTTGATGATGTGGTGATCACAAGACAATAAAATCATTCCCTAAACAGACAGCTTGGATGAATGGAGAAGTGAGGGCCCTATCCAGAGCCAAAAAAGCTGCCTTGCCTTGTGAAGTTTGCGGATGACACCACTACCATTGGCCAGATTACAAACAAACAAAGATTAGAATTCATATCGAGAGGAATTCAACAATCTTGCAACCTACTGCTTAATGTCAGCAAAACAAAAGAGCTGATTGATGATTTTAGAAAAAAGGAGATGATAGACAAACACCCCTGTCTACATCAGTGGAGTTGAAGTGGAGCAGGTGAACAGCTTTAGGTTCCTGGGAATCAGCATCACAGAGAACCTGTTATGTACATCATAGCTCTCCACCCTAATGATAAAGAATGCTTGGAAATGGCTGTATTTCTTAAAGCTGCAGTCGGTAGGATTGAGAAGAGAGCGGACTTGAAAAGTAGCTTGAAAAGTAGCGTGAAAAGTACAACTTCCAGGTCCCTCCCCCACTGTCATCGCTGCGCTTCAGCTCGTCTCCAAAGCCCCTCCTCACAGCGTCGCAAAATCTAATTCTTTCTTTTTAGCTTGCTTTTCTTCATTGGTCTTCTTCTGTTTACTTGTCTTTCTCATGTAAGCTGTTGTTGGCAAAGGAGGGATGGGCAGTTTTCTCATTGCTTGGTTGCTTGGTGGTTGTTTGTCCGCCATTGCGTCCGCTCATTGAAGATACGGCGCTTGACAGAGTGAGCGCATGCATGAGGGAGGGGAGCTGCCTGCAGCGTATACAGGACACGCCGTCAGATACTCCTCCTGGCTCTGATTGGTTGTTTTGACTATGGAGCGGTGAATTCTTGCAAATGGCATTAGGAGCAGCAGGTGGAGCCAGAGGAGCATGATTTCTTTCACAGATTATATGTCTCATGTATTACTCTCAGGATATAGTGACAGTTTTAGCAAATATGACAAAGACAAGTTACTTTTATACAAGTTACCTACGACAACTTTAAGGACACTTAAGAAGGCAAAATTCCCATGCCAAGTTCAGTTACAGAGGAGCAACAGAACGCATCCTGACTGGAACCACTACAAACTGGCATGGGATGTGCATGTGGGATTAACAGTTTCTTGGCTTGAAAGAAAATTGCGTTACATTGTTAAATTCCCATTGTCTCGAACAAATTTAAATTTTGACCTGATGGTCGTGATACAGGAAAAGTCAGGGGATCGACAAAGTCAGCCATACCCGTCCTCTGGGGACCATGAATATCTGTACCAAATCTCATGACAATCCATCAAGCAATTGTTGAGACATTTCATTCTGGACCGACCTATCAACAGACCAATATCGCCATCTGCTGCTAGCATGGCTAAATATATTTAAAGATATTTAGTGTTCCATATCTACAGACTAAAAACGGAATGTCAGAAACATAAATAGGTAGTAGGTCATTGAGAAATTAAAGAAGATAGATAATAAGGTTGAGGAGAAAGTAACAAAATAAAAAAGGATGGGAAATCAGAAAAGATCAAGGAAAAATTGGAGAAGCAAGCAGGAAAAAATGAATGGGTAAAGGACATCCAAAGTAACACAAGTATTCAAGAAACAGAATATATTTGTAAATCAAATCTTGGTTTGTTGAAAAGTCTATTACACAGAAGGTGAAAGGTGTAACATTATTGTAACTTACTGACAGCATGTTCTCAGCGTGAGTGAAGGTTTTTCAGACTCACCAGATTCTCCTCACATAGCTCTCTGAACTGTTGAAACTTCTGGGACATCAGAAGCTGAGCACTTCCTACAGCACTCCTCATCTTCCCGAGGACTACGAGCATAGACACAGAGTTTAGGAAGAGACTGACCTACAATACATCCATCTGTTGTTGAGAAAGTGTACAACATACTATTGTAAATGTGTGTTATTTTCCGTCTTACCAAGGATACAGCATCTCCATATGCTGATGTACAGTACATGAACTATGGATGCTCTTGGTGCAATTATTTGTGTTTAACTCAAGACAACACCATTGCTAGGCAACTGACAAAAAAAACTGATGTCACATTTAGCCATTTTTTGAGCTCAGGAGATTTTGTGCCCAGGAACCTGTGAGGTACTAAGGTGCTTTATCTGAATGTGGATATATAGAAGGCTTTAATTCCAGTCCTACAAAACACTCCTGCTCCTGAACTTGAATTTTCTGATGGCTGGCACTATATGGGTGATCTTTGCAGTGCTGGGCGTCACTGCCTGGTCATATGCAAACCTCAAGACTCAGTCCAGATCAGACCATTTAAAAAAGTTCTTAATAGCGCACTTTGCTCTAAAGGTCTATGGCAGTAGTTCCCAACCCGGGGATAAGGACCCCCACAAGAGGTCAAGAGATAATTATTGGGATAGGAAATCAGAAAGATTTTTTTTTACTTTTTCTCTAGTCTTTGCTTTTTTCTTGTGAAACACTGTATACTTTTACATCTTCAGGGCCCAGTTGTTAAAAAAATTTAATCTGTATCAAAATGGTCTGGATTTGGAAATCCCATGTTTCACTATCCAGGATCAGCTAATCCACCTTACTTTTGTGTCAATTTTTCAAAGCAACATCGGATTGGATCACCCTGATCCAGGTACAAACTTTTCAAGGTTACCAAATCCGGATTAGCAGTCTAAATGGGACTACATATCACAATGCAAGTGGATAGGTAGACAGGCAGGTACGCCATCCAATCATTTCGTTCAGACCAAATGAATGATGATGCAACAGCCACAGATACCTGATTTTTTTCTTGTTTTTTGCCAGAGCATTTGATTTATTGATTGCTGTTGGAATGTAAAAAGAATTTCAACAAATACAAAAAAAAATGCTTCTAAAATAAATTGCAGATTACTTCTGAACAACTGGGCCCAGAACTCCAAAAAACACTTTTTGTTCACATCACAGACATGCACAGGTAGACATTTATTTATACTGAGGGGTCACAAGCAAAAAGAAGTTAACAATAGGATGTGATGAAGCAGTTTATCTTAAGACACAAGGCATACTCATAATTAGACTAATAATTTCAGATTTTAGGGCAAATGAAATGATGCCTTTCCTACACAGTAACATACATACTTGGAACCTAGACATGACAAACACATACACACAAAGACATACTATCTTCAGGCAGGTCATTCTCCCGCTGGTCAAGCTCCATCTGTTGACACCAGCCCTCCATGCGGTCGGTCTCAGCCTGCAGCAGCTTCAAAAACCAGCGTCCATCTCTCTGACACACTGACCGCTGCACCACCTGCCATTCAAACATCCAGACTCTCACAACATGTAGAGACATACCTGCAGAGGCAATTTATATATTCCCTGTAATGTAATAAAGACAACAATGTGGAAAAATCATAAAGGTCGGATATGTCTTAATAGTTAATATTATTATAACTATTATTTATTATATTTATTTTTACATTAATTTGCATGTTCAAAATTCCTGGAAGGGCTAATAAATTAAGTATCATAAAATATAGTTTCAAGAATAAAATATTGTATATTTGTAATCTTCTAATCCTGGCTTTTATTAGAGAACATACTTCATTTTAATGACATTACTGCTTTATTGCTATGGTTAAGGGAGAAAAACAATTTAAAGGACCATGTCAGGGTCAGCAAGGTCTTTTACAAGAAATCATATATTCTTTACATCTTTGCAGAGTATATAATCTTAAAGGCTAATGACCAAGGGCAATGGACAACCGACTATGAGTATGAAATGCAGATGTGGAAAAGTCTGCAAGAACAGCCGAGGCCTGAAGATTCACCAGACCCGGATGAAGTGTTTGGAGGGAGAGGGAACGTCACAACACACAGGTATCTTCCCGGTTGAGACGCAGGAGGAGCCAGGCCCGGAAGCACCCCACAGTGCCTGGAGCAACCAGTCCCTCAGAACAGATCTCCGGTGAAGGCTCGAGTCAAATGGCCACAGGCCTGCAAGACAACAGTCTGGCATCAGTTCGATGAGGACGCTGACAAGGTGCTTGAAGCAACAGCGAAGGGAGACGTGGATTGAAGGCTTCAGACGATGATGACAATCATCTTCAGTCTAGCTGTGGAAAGGTTTGGAGCAGCGGAGAAGAGGCAAGCCAGCACACCCTTCACCATGAACCAAAGAGCAGCAAAGATCCACAAGATCCAGCGGGAGCTAAAGTCCCTGAAGAAGCAGTACAAAGAGGCCAGTGAGGGACAACATCACCCCTTGGCTGAGCTGCGAACCATCCTGAGGAAGAAGCTGCTGACCATCCGCAGGGCTGAGTGGCACCAAAGATGCTGGAAGGAAAGAGCCAGGAAGCGAGCATCCTTCATAGCCAACCCCTTCGGCTTCACCAAACAACTGCTAGGGCAGAGGCGCAGTGGGAGTTTGGCTTGCTCAAAGGAGGAGATCGACCGGCACATCCAAATCATCTGCAGCAACCGCGACAGGCAGCAGAAGCTGGGCCAGTGCAACATCCTGATAGAACCACCTCCATCCGTCAAGGAGTTTAACAGTAGAGAGCCACTCCTGAAAGAGGTCTAGGACGTTGTGAAGAAAGCAAGATCCAGCTCAGCCCCTGGCCCAAGTGGAGTCCCCTACAAGGTCTACAAGAACTGTCCCTTGTTACTGAAATGGCTGTGAAAGATCCTGAAAATCATCTGGAGAAGAGGAAAAGTGGTGCAGCAGTGGCGATTCGCTGAAGGAGTTTGGATCCCAAAGGAAGGAGATTCCAAGAGGATCAACCAGTTCAGGATCATCTTCTTGCTGAGTGTTCAGCGTAGTAGCAAGGTGATTGACCAACTTCCTCTCCAACATTGACACCTCAGTACAAAAGGGAGGCTTATCTGGAGTGCCAGGGTGTCTAGAGCACACAGGAGTGGTGACCCAGCTCATCAGAGAAGCCCAGGAGAACAAGGGAGACCTGAGAGTGCTCTTGCTTGACCTGGCCAACGCCTACAGCTCCATCCCACACAAGCTGGTCCAGACAACCATGGCTAAGCATCATGTGCCGGGCCAAGTGGCAGATCTCATCCTGGACTATTACGACAGTTCAGCATGAGAGTCTCAGCTGGAGGGTTGGTTGAGAGCGGTGGACCGGTCAGGGCTTCCAGGCAAGTTCAAGGATTGGATCTACCAGCATGGTGTCCTGCCGAGGATACTTTGACCATTGCTTGTCTATGAAGTCCCCATCTCTATCGTAGAGAGCTTGGAGAGGAAAGTCAGTAGCTTCTTTAGGAGGTGGCTGGGATTGCCCAGGAGCCTCAGCAGCATCGCTCTCCATGGGAAGAACACCAAGCTCCAGCTGCCCCTGAAGTCCCTGGAGGACGAGTGACTCTGGCCAGAGAGGTGATGCCATACAAGGACTCCAGCAACCCCAAGCCAGCCCAGGCAGGGGTGGAGGTGAAAACTGGGAGGATGTGGAGAGCCGACGAAGCTGTGCTGCAAGTAGAGTCTCGGATATGCCACAGAGTCTTGGTGGGAGCAGTGACTCGGGGAGGAGCTGGTCTTGGAACCTTCCCAACCCCCCAGTATGAAAAGGCCAAGGGGAAGGAGAGGCGCATACTGGTCCAGGAGGAAGTGAGGGCAGCGGTGGAGGAGGAGAGGTCCAGTAGAGCTGTCGGCCTGAGGCAGCAGGGGGCCTGGACAAGGTGGGAGCAGGCCATGGACCGGAAAGTCACATGGACTGATCTCTGGCAGGCTGAACTGCAGCGTATCAAGTTCATGGTCCAGGCAGTGTATGATGTCCTGCCCAGCCCATCGAACCTCTTCAGCTGGGTTAAAGTGGAATCTATGGATTGCCCGCAATGCTCAGGCAAGGAGATGTTGGAGCACATCCTGAGTTGCTGCCCAAAGGCTCTTGGGCATGACCAATACACCTGGCATCACAACCAGGTTCTGAAATCCATTGCAGAAGCCATCAGCATGGGAATGCTGACGAGCATGCCCCACCAGACACATGATCACCTTCATGAAGGCTGGAGGGCAGCTGCCAAGAACCACAGGAGCCAAGAATCTGTCACGAATGCTGGCGACTGCGCAGGACTGGCAGCTTTCTGTGGACCTGGTGAAATAGCTGAAATTCCCACCGCACATCGTCACTACCTCCCTGAGGCCAGACATCCTCCTGGTCTCAGAGGCGACCAAGAACATCATCATGTTGGAACTGACAGTGCTGTGGGAGGACTGTCTGGAGGAGGTCCACAAGAGGAAGAAGACCAAGTACGAGGAGTTGGTCATCGACTGCCGCAAGCAGGGCTGGAAGGCGAGGTGTATGCCCATCGAGATTGGCTGCAGGGGTTTTGTGGCACAATGACTCTACAAAGCCTAGAGTGCGCTGGGCATCACCGGAATGGGGAGGAGAAGAGCCATCAAGAACATCACAGAGGCAGCAGAGAAAACCCCAAGATGGCTCTGGATCAGGAGAGGAGGTCCATGGGGAGGAGCGAATGCCACCTGAACACAAGTTGGGGTCTGACCAACCTCAGCTGGGTGAGGGTGTCTGATGTTGAAAGACCCGAAACACCCACTGACCCCAGGATCCATCACTGATGATGTGTTCAGGAGCATCGAAGAAGTGTATTCTTTCAATCGAAAGTTTTGGATATTTTATTTTAGTTTATTTTTTTTGATATGTTGTTCCAGGCCTCAATTGGTTCCCATTCATTTCTGTAGGGTATGAAAACCAATTACCGGTCTCATGAAACTTGCTTGAGTTGTATAATCCATCACAGCCAATATCGAGCATTAGTTATTGTCATTGTTATGGTGTTGTTGCATGGTAATGCAGTTTAAGCGCAGCTTAATGTAAAATATCTGCACCAGTGCACTGCATTACCTCATTTACAATAATGTTATGCAATGTTTTATGGAACCTGTTTAGTTTTTTTCTAATGCTCAAGCACAAGGACACACATTCCCATGGGTGAGCACGCCAATAATGAGATACAGATTCCTGTTGCCTGGCAGGACGAGTGAACTCAGCGATTTGCGAGGGACTCTCTGTCGTACAAAGACTTTTAATTTTTTATTATTTTTACACAAGGCCTTGTTTCTCTATTGCCAGTTTTAGTAACCCTGCATTGTGCATCATAGTATTTATTAGATCATTTGTGAATAAATTATTCAACTTGAGACTGTCTCCCCTTGGGTAATTTCTACTGCTCATCCCTGTTAGACAAACACACACGAGTCCTAGGCTCTCTCCTAGGTGGCGCCGTCACAACGAACCTCTTCTCGGTCCACATATGTGTCTTGGAGAGACAGGTGTCTTTACACATTTTCAACATCTGCCTAGAATGTGTTTCAAACCTCCTCTAGAGATGCTTTGAACAGTCAGGTTTCAATCCATCTTGAATGCCTCTTGGATGCATTTATACTTAGCTTTTTTGAAATCGGATAGCTATCCGATCCACCCAAGACACATGAAGTGTAAATAATTTAAACTATAAATAATTATTGAAATATGTTTAACCTTATATTAACATGTAATAATGACTAATTATTCAATTAGTAAAGAAAATGGTCAGGTCATTTTGTTGGCTTTCCTGTGTTGTCAAAAAATTTATTATTACATAGATCCAAATAAAAGGCACAAACTTGCATTGACTTCATCTTTCAAGTCCAGACATCCACGATGTCTGAAATTTCATCAAGTTAGCACTGAGACTTTTAAAGAAGCACTCATTTTATTTTTTCCCTTGGGGGCAGCCCAACAAGAACGTAATGAATGTAAACACAATATTGACATATCATCATCACCTGATATAATTGATAAGGTGAACGTGTTGCCTTACACATTCTGCAGGTACAGAGCAGCACTAACGTTCATTTGGTGTCATGTGTCAAGACACCTGATTAAGTCCAATATTCTCTCTCTTTTGTAGCTCTGGTTTGGTCTCCACCAACTCTTGAGAAAAATATCTGGATCTTTAGCTGCTAAATGTTCCACTATGTTTACCAGCTACTGTCTAACTTTGTCTGGACAGCTGTTTGGTGCTGGGCGACTAGTGTACAGTGGGTTTATCAGAGCTTGTTCACTGAAAACATCCTGCCTGCTGCTGGTGAAAACCAGGTTGACTGAGTTAAAAGAGGATAGAAAGCTCCATAGAGATGAAGGGAACTGCAGAGTTGGTCATAATTCTCTGTTGGTTAATCACTACAAGCAATCCCTTTCACATTATACCATAGTCGTTTCTTCCATTTTTAATATAAAAATATTAATTAGTGCAGCCATAACAACAGCTTAGCATTATGAAAGCTTGAAAAAAGTAGTAATTGACTGGAATTAATTAGTGAGTAAGAACAGCATTTCTGGTCGTCGTTGTTGTTGTGTGTTAATACTGTCTTGAACGTCCATGGACCTGTTCTTAATATCACTGAATAAGCTCACAAATACCTCCAGAATAGTAGAGCTGTTGAAGTTGACATCTAGTGGGTCATCTGTTACACTGTCTATCCAGGGGTCTGGAGGGGGGAGGATGGACGGGTCAAAGCCCACATCCTCATAGTCATCAGAGGCACAGGCGTGGTAGTGATTCCCTGAGCCCTGGATGCTGACGGTGGAGGTGGCGGCATCTCGGGAGTATTGTCGAGAGATGGCAGCAGATGACAGGACTTCTATGTCAGTGTCCGGGGAGTCTAGAGGAGTGTCCAGCAGGTCCGGCATGTCCAGATCTGCCTATATGGAATAATGAATAAATCTCAATAACTGACTAAATGAACCAATGGTTGTTTGAGTGGTGCAGGTCTGTTAAGTCTATGTCTGACCACTAGAGGTCCACTCACTTCCAAATTATATTCAGTCTAATTGTGTCGGATAGAGCTTCATTGTATCGCTTTGGGTCTCTGGTTTGTGTGTCAATGTGATTAATACTCAGGTGGATCCAAGCAGACTCTATCAGCTCTGATCAGGTGGTGCTTCATAATCATCACAGGAGATGTATCATCCCAACCTTAATGTACCTCAGGGCTCTGTTCAAGGAACTAATTTTCACTGCAATGTTGATGATACATTATGTACGTGCCTGTAAAGGCAGATGATCAGAATCAGAATCAGAATGAGTTTTATTGGCGAGGAATATGTACACATACAAGGAATTTAAATCTGGTTTACGTTGCTCTCAATGCTTTCTGTGTACATACACAGAAAGCTTCTTTTTCTGAAGGCAGATGATCACTCTGATATTTGAAAAGCCTTGCCTTCTCCCTTGATCTACATGTTAGAGAAAATATCCAAAATGCTGTTTGCCGCCAACTGAACATTACTAAAAGTAAACTTTTTTGTCCATGGCTGATATAAAGAGAATCTGATCCATGCTTTTGGTTCAGTCCGACTAGATTATTGTAACGTCCTCTTTTACAGCGTTTTTTTCTCTATTTGGGTCTGTTTGGGGTGACACCATTTTGGATAGGGTCTAATATCTCTGGGTCTGTTTCGGACTGGGTCTGACTGTCCTTGCGTCCCTTTCGGATCAGTTAGGATTATTTACGTGCATCAGGTTCGGGTAGGTTTTCCATGGGTTCCAGATTTTAGCCCCCTACTGACCACAGCTTCATGAACACAGTCTGAAAGCCTTACAAGGAAAATGCACTTATCACTGGGTTCAGTGGAGAATGTGCTGTTTTCAGAAGAATTACCACAATGAGTTATGATGTAACGTCTGGTTAGAAAGAAAAGGTCATCTTTGAGTATGTATCTACTATCAGGGACTTCAATGAAATACCCTTATCCTTCAAACACTAAAGGACCCAAACAGAGATTAACTCTTAATAATAAGAAGACACAAAAAAAGCAGCAGTCAAGAAAATGCAGAAGTTCACAAGAAACCAACGAAAATGTAAATCCGTCAAAAGACTAATCTTGGATCTGGATCCACACCAAGAACTAACCCCCTGTTCCTTGGCCCATGGCCTAATTTTCACTGAATTTCATTAAAAACCTGTTTTTGAGACATTTTATTACTTAATAAACCTTGGACAGACAGGAAAAAACACCAAGTGCCTTGGAGGAGGTAATGATCTGAGCTGAGTAACTCAATAACAAAACAGTAGTAGTGGAAGCTTACCTGTACAGCTGCTGTCACACTATTGGAGCGCTGGAACCGACGGTATCTGACCACAAGAGGGAGACAAACTGTAAATACTAAAGACCCAAATTTTTCCATCTCCAAGGCAACAACTTCAAAATTCAAGATTCAAGAATTTATCTGTCACATACTCGTATTTCTCATCATTGGTTATGATAATAACAATATATGGAGTGGCTGGACAAGTGAACTCAGCAATTTGCGAGGGACTCTGTGTTGTAAAAAGACTTTTACCTTTTTATTATTTTTACACAAGGCCTTGTTTCTATGTTGCCAGTTTTAGTAACCCTGCATTGTGCATCATAGTATTTATTAGATCATTTGTGAATAAATTATTCAACTTGAGACTGTCTCCCCTTGGATCATTTCTACTGCTCATCCCTGTTAGACAAACACACACGAGTCCTAGGCTCTCCTAGTTGGCGTTGTCACAACGAAACTCTCCTCGGTCCACATATGCGTCTTAGAGAGACAGATGCATTTACACATTTTCAACATCTGGCTAGAATGTGTTTCAAACCTCCTCTAGAGATGCTTTGAACAATCGGGTTTCAATCCATCCAGAGTTGGAAGAAGTTGGAGAAGCCATATCCCTGGCCAGGAAAGTGGCCAGGCTGGTGCGGGGTTCAGTCCTTATATAGCCAGAGTGAGAACTGTGTCCATATCCTCAGCAGCAAGGCAAACACGTTTTCAGTGGGTTCTGCCAGGGCTGTCCCTTGTCACCTACAGTATTCTGTTTCTGATCTTCATGGACAGGATCTGAAGGCGCAGCTGGAGGGAGGAGAGCATCTGCTTTGGGGACTTCAGAATCCCTTCTCTGCTCTTTGCAGATGATGCGGCTCTGCTGGCTTCATCAGACCAAGTGTGAAGTGGTCAGGCTGAGAGTCAGCCCCAAGTGAAGTTTGATTCAAGTATCTTGAGTCTTGTTCACATGTGAGGGTAAAATGGAGCTGAGATCGACAGGTGGATTGGTCTACAGTAATGTGGGCATTGTTACTGAACCACTGTGGTGAAGCGGGAGCTGAGCCTAAAGACAAAGCTTTTGACTTACCAGTCTATCTATACGTTCCAACACTCACCTATTCTCAGTTGAGTTTTGGGTTGTGACCGAAAGAAACACCTGTGAACACAGTGTGCTTCTTATAATAATATTGCATCATTATTTTGTGATATGAAATATGGAGTACCTCAGGGCTCTGTGCTTGGTCCTCTGCATTTCTCTTTATATATTTCACCTCTTGGCCAAATTATACAGGTAGGATCTTAACTAAAACCTATTTCAAAATATATATAATACCATATTTTTAAAACATATTTTAAAAGAAGTCAGCTGACTGCAAGGCCTTTTGCTATCGTGCCCCTTTTCTCTAGGATAATCTTCCTGCTGATATCAGACAATCTGACTCTGTTGAGGCCTTTAAATCTAAGCTAAAAATTCATATTTTTGCCTTAACTTTCCATTAGTGCTCATCCCTCCTCTGTTGCTCTTCCTGAGGTTTCTTCCATTTTTTCCCTGTTAAAATGTTTTTGGGGGGAGTTTTTCCTTATCCAAATCACAGGTCAAAGGACAGAGGGTGTTGTATGCTGTACAGATTGTAAAGCCCCTTGAGACAAATTGTGATTTGTGTTATTGGGCTATGTGAATGAAACTGACTTAACTTGACTGACATCCCTGGGGGGTGCCAGTGCTGATTGACTGGGTGCTGGATGTTCCCCAGCCTCACCTGCTGCCTCCTGACTGTCAGGAAGTTTGTGATCCACTGACAGGTCGAGGCTGGCACAGTGAACTGGGTGAGTTTGGAGTGAGGAATGTCTGGGATGATGGCGTTAAATGTTGAGCTGAAGTCCACAAACAGGATCCTCATATGTCCTTGTAGAGTCATGGTGTTGCAGGATGTAATGCAGGCCCAAGTTGACTGCATCATCCACTGACCTGCTTGCTCGGGACTGCAGGGGGTCCAACATGGGGCCTGTCATGTCCTTCAGTGGGTCAACACCACTCTTTAGAAGGATTTCATGACCATAGACGTGAGGGCGACAGGCCTGTCATGTAATCCTGTGATAGAAGCTTTCTTGGGGACCGGGATGACTGTGGAGCATTTGAAGCAGGAGGGGACTTCACACAGCTCCAGTGATCTATTGAAGATCTGTGTAAAGGTGGGGGGCAGCTGGTCAGCACAGACTTTCAGGCAGGAGGGTGACACATCACGTCTTGGCCTGGTGCCTTCCTGAACTTCTGTCGCTGAATGAGCTGACACACATCCTCTTCACAATTCTTGAGTGCAGGTGGGGGGTCAGTGGGGAGGGGCAAGGCAGTGGCAGTGGGTGCAGATGAATGTTTAATGTCTGAATCGGAAAGGGTGAGGGGTGTGGGCTTATCAAACCTGCAGTAAAATACATTCAAGTCTTCAGCCAGTTGGTGATTCTCAGTGTGGGGAGATGGTCTCCTGTAGTTGGTAACATCCTGTAGGCTTTAACTGATGCCGGATTGTTGCCTGAAAACCTGTTTCTCAGCTTTTCAGTGTTACTCCTTTGTCAGTGTGTTTCTTGCCTGGTTGTACAGGATTCTGTCCCCACCCCCCACAGGGCTCTTCTTTGGCCTGAAGGAACTGCCTGAGTTTTGTGGCAAACCAGGAACTGTTGTTGTTGTAGATATAATTTATTGCTGTATATAGCAGTGTCCAGTGTGGTCAGTGTGTGCTGAGGTTTGCTCTGTATTTCTCTTACGCGGTCCGCTCAGAGGAGTTGGAAGCCTAGTGGATGGAGTGTAGTGTGTGATATGTGCTCACCAAGCCAGGTGTCTGTGAGGCACAGGCCGGCAGATCTGCAAAAGTCCATGTTTGCTCTGTTGAGGAGCAGCAGTTCATCCATCTTGTTGGCCAGAGAGGGGTCATTTGCCAGATGTACTGACGGGACCACAGTTCGAAATCCCTACTCACAGTTTAACAAGCTCTCTGGCTCATTTTCCCCCCACCAGCTTCTCCTGCAAATCCCATAGAGAGCTGCTGCTCCTCCAAACTAAAACCTCGCTAAAACTTTCCGGTTCAATGAAAAACTGTTAAAAATTTTGACCAGTGAATAGTCAGGGGTGTAAAAGTTCCTCCCTGGTGAATGTGATCAGACAGGGACAGCTGAAAACTGAGCAAATAAACAAAAACAGAAAAAGTAGATGCTGGTGTAGATTCAACCGTATGGCCATCCTGGAGGATGTGGCCTGTGGTGTTATAGTGAGAGGTGTTAATATTTGGTCCACCCCATCGGCAAACATTGGACCTTAAACCTCTCTAAAACAGTTTCAACAAAAACTGAACACGAAAGGTTGGATCTATTGCAGGGCTGCTGGAACATCACAACATCAGCCCCAGCAAGGTGTATCCAACAAACTACCATAATTTCCCATGGTCATGAGCTTTGAGTAGTGACTACAAAGATAAGGACAGGGTGATGAGATCAGACACTCAGAACTCAGACTAAAAGTGCTGCTCCCAGGGGCGCCGTAAAGGGGGGCAAAGGCTAGGACGATTCCAAGGGCCCGGGGCTGACAGGGGCCCTCAAAAATACTACATGAACATAGAACATTAATTATCTGAGGAAATTATTCAGGGTCCCTAACATAATATTTTAGCCTCTTGAAATTTCAGAAATAAAATTAAGGATCCCGGGGGAGGTTGGGGATGTGGAATCCGAGTAGGCCATGTTCAAAGCTTCCATTGCTTCCTCAAGCAAAGGAGTTCAAGTATCTCGGGGTCTTATTCATGAGTGAGGCTGAAATGGAGCATGAGATCGACAGGCGGATTGGTGCGGCGTCAGCAGTAATGCGGGTGTTGTACCGAACCGTCGAGGTGAAGAGGGAGCTGAGCCGGAAGGCAAAGCTTTCGATTTACCAGGCGATCTACGTGTTGCTGGGGAGAAGGACATCTGGACTACCTTGCTTAGCCTGCTGCCTCTGCGACCCGGCCCGGATAAGCGGAAGAAAAGATGGATGGATGGAAATTATGGTGTGTTTGTCCATTCCTTTTTTGCTAAAAGCATCCAGTAGCCTGCCATATCACACCTCTCAGTACAAACATTGAATGGTTCAGTCCTACCTAGCTGCACTCACGAGTCAGGAAATGTGAAAACTAGTTGACAGTGTCAGTCTGTGTGTAGAATGCTGGCCCAGCACTGTCTGTACAGAATGTCTCACTCAAAACCAAAATCAGGGTGCCAGAAATGGAAAGACAGGCTGAAAAGCCCCGAAAGGGAGAACTAAGGGTGGCAATTTGTTAGCCAATTTTTCTCAGAGAAAGGCAAGTGCCCATGTAGTGCCCATGAAAACCTACAGAGCCACGTTAGCAATTTTTCAATAAAATCCTGGCTTAATGCTGAAGCCGGTCGCAAGCTAGCTACAGTACAATAATATGACTCTGGTGGTTTGATTTCATTTGAATACACTCTATAGACCAACACTATCCACTTACAACATTCTTATAGTCATTACATTTTGTTTATTTAGCTGAAATTTAATCTACACTTTTAATCAATAATAAGATTTTAATCAATAATTCCTAAAAGGGGTAAAAGTTAAACCCTCCTCTACTTCTCCCAGAGCAGAGATCATTCAAAATAAATAGTTAATTATTAAATAAAATAATAATAATATTAATAATAATAACAACATTAATAATAATATTAATAATAATAACAACAACAACAATAATAATGCATTTAGGGTAGCACTTTTAAAGAAGCACTTTAATTCTAACCCCAAGTGAGATTTTCCCTGATTGGATAATCACATTCCTGTCAATACATTGCAGTAGGCTACATTCAACCAAATAATCAGAATGACAATGGCATCAAATTACATGATGATGATGATTATTATAAACAATTTTTTTTCTTTTTCTTTATTTGCCTTGCAGATTACCATCTAATTGACATTTGTATATTTATTACATGAATATAAAGTAAAGAAATGGACAGACTCGCTATTTACTGAATATTATTGACTGTTTAATACAGTACAGCTGTTTCAAATGCTTTTCAAATTACTGTACAAATTAAATTAGTGCACTGTGTATAATTCAAACACACTATAATACAGTACAGTACTGTATATAAAATCTAACTTATTTTTTTCCCTCAATAAGGGCCCACTCATGGGGGCATTACGTGACCGGGCCTTATCAATTCAAAAGGTGAGGGCAGCTTCAAGCATAGATGCTTTCCGCATGTGCATTCGTTTTCTGTCTCCATCACAAGCAGCCATGTCTGTTTCTCGTTGTTTAAGTAGACTACACAAGGTAGCCTGAGTAACACCAAGTTTTGCTGCTGCGTCTCGTTGGCTCGTTTTTGGCAGTTTGTCACAAACTTCGAGGAGACTGCGTTTTTCATTGAGAGAATTTGACTTTCTTTTTCCCGTCATGATTTCAATGTGCATGCTGTACCAGCCTCAGATAGCCAGCCAGAAGCAGACAGGTTACCGTGAGGCAAAGTATCATGGGAGTAAAGTAAAAATAATAGAATTACCGTAGTTTAAATTTTTTTTTTCATATGTTGTCATGTATGAAAAGACCCAAAATAAACACTGTAAGCGGACTACTTGATTACTATAAGTGAATTATTTAAACAGCATTTGTATAGGAATGATTCTGTCCCAAGCTTTTTGATCCATATAAGTGGTTGATCACTGTAACCGTGATTACTATAAGCGGTTTCCACTCTATTACTATAATATAGTATACCATATACAAAATTATAGCATCAGTATGCATAAGTAGTATGTGTAGGCTTGCTCAGTGTTCATCAGAAAGCAAACAGAAAATGTTGGTAGTTGAAATTATGATGTTGATACTATTGTAGGATACACTATACTGTATATTATCAGGTTATACCATGCCCAATGCCGGTAGACTATGTATGAGGTAATTAACATTGGACTACAGTAGAGATTCCAGCCTATTTGGGTTCGTCAAATGGGTTTAGCAGGTGTGGTTTGTTACAGCTGGGTAGCCTACATGGGTGATCTATGGGGGCCCAATATCATATTCTTTCATGGGGTCCAAAATCTCTGGTGGCACCCCTAGCTGCTCCTCCAAGTTGGACAGAGCCAGTTCAAGCATGTTTAGCATATTCTGGGTACATCTAAGTGGGAGAAGACCTCTGTGCACACCCAGAACATGCTGGAGGGATTACATATCCCATGTAGCCTGGGGATGTTTTAGGATCCTCCAGAGCTGGATGTAGAGGACGTTGTTTTGGAGAAGGATGTCTGGGCTGCCTTACTTTGCCTGTTACCACTGTGACCCAGACTCACATAAAGGGAAGAAAATTGATGAATGGATGGTTTTATGTACACTATGTCAAAGTGTCATCGCAGGGATACGGTTTCAGAATCACTGGTGCTGTCACATCTTTTGTTTAATTACTCAGTTTGAGGTAAATAGTACTGGTTGCTTTAAGACTGTCAGGTTTTAAAGAAATGTAGTTTTGAGAGTCAGAACAGTGCATCAACAAGATACATGGCACTGCAAATCATGGATACTATTCCATCAACTTTATTATAATTTGTTTTCATTACATTCTTTAACATAATAAAGCTTGAACATACAGGAGTCTGAAGAAAACTGTATCGAGTCAGTGAAACTGGTCCTCAGCCACAGTTATTAGAGTTTATAGCAGAGGATAACCTTGGCAGATGAGTGTGTGGGTGTTTGTTTGTGACCAGAGAGAGAAATAATTACACAACAGCCGGAAATGACTCAGCTAGACTTCCAAATATGCTCAAATCAAAGTCTGATGGAAAATTCACCACATGTGACTTCAATGACTGAATATATCATCAAATCAGATTACTGTGGTAAAAATTTTGTGATCTTGATCTTTCACTCAGTGATCTGGTCTTTTACACAGTGTGATTACTAGTGTAAAATTCAGCTACACATAAGAATGTTTGCATGTACCACAGTTCTATACATAGTTTTACTTTTCTCCAGTCTCTACTGAGAGTAAACTTATGTTATCACAAAAGAAACAATGGACAAAATTGAAACAACAACAAAAAAAAAAATACAAAAATCCCCAAACTTTAAAAGCAGTTTAAAAAAAGCAGATGCTTCGGGATAAAGATGTTAGAGTAAAGCTGGGTTTATAGTCGACGCAAGGGGTTAACGGTAGTAAAGCCGTACTTTGATTTACAGTTAAACGCAGATTTAAACGCATGTGTTGTATAGGATCAGGCTGTATCGTGCTTTATATTCCCCACAGTAACTGTGGTTACATTCTTTCATTTACTTTGTGATACAGAGCAACGGTGAGCTACACACACAGACTTAAAGAACTGGAGTTACATCCAAGTAACTTATAACGTTATTTTGCTGTGTCTCGTTACTGAACAGGAGACAATCGCCGTGTAATTGCTGCAGAACACGAGGGCCAACATTCAAACTTAAATTAATTACATAAATCGTTAATCCGTAAAAGATAACAATGGGATGTTTGGTCTTGTTCAATAGCTATTGGAACATGAAATTTGAATATGCATTATAGCAAGTAAACTGAGCATAAGAGGAATGTTGGGAAAAATGCCAGGCTTTGCCTGATAACAGCGACCAGATAATTCCCTTTGCCCCTACTCCTTGCATTCCTAGAACAGAGATAATAGTTACTCGATAAACTGTAGTAATTCTATTTTAACTATTTAATTTGCTACAACCTATACAGAGAATACACACATGTAGAGATCTATATGCACAGAGTAAGTTTATGTTTCATTTGTTACCATAATAGGAACTAACAGAAAGGCCTACAGTGTCTCCAAGTCTGACCCCACAGTCAAGTGTTAAGTTAAGTGTGTGTGTCTGTCTTTCATCTCAGGGACAGAGCTGGAGTGGACATTCATTTGAATCTAAGGAACTGATATGTATTGACATACTGTATTTTCGCCCATTTACTTGCTGTACATACACGTACACATATGCATATATATACTGTGTATATAGACACTTATGACATATGTGTGTGATCAGATGTTGTACGTGATTGCCATTTCTAACATTTAAACCTGAGTTAATGCTGTCTAACGGTTTTTACTGGTGATTAAAAAAAGTGTTTAGTATCCTTCAACAGCTGAGGAGGCCAACCCTTTAAATGGAAGCATTAAATATGTCGTAAACTTCAGTAATTCTTTAGAAAGGAAATTAGGAACAAGGAAAATAAATAAGATGACTAGGACTAGACTAATCATCTAGGACTAAAGAGGGAGGGATGAAGTTTCGCGCCGCTGCTATCGGCCCATGGATATCACCCCGCCTCCAGAGAGACTGGGGATCATAAAACACGCAGAAGCTCTTTGTCTCTCGGCTCTTCTGGTGGTAGTAGCTCAGTCCGTGGGGAACTGACTTGGCTTGGGAACCAGAGGGTCGTTGGTTCAAGTCCAGCTCGGTCCAGTCAATACGGAATGTGGACTGGTAGCTGTAGAGGTGCCAGTTCACCTCCTGGGTACTATCGAGGTGCCCGTGAGCAAGGCATCGAACTCTTAACTGCTCGGGGCTCCATCCTAAGGGGCAGCCCCCTCACTTTGACATCTCTCCGTGCATTAAGGTCCTGTTTGTGATTCTTCTTCATGTCCTCCTCCCGCACCGCCTGTGCTGAAGACCTCCAGTAAACTTTGAAGAAATCTCCTGAGAGAAACCTGCTCCAGTCTGATGGCTGAATGCCACTAGTCAATCTTAAAATTTATCCATTTATCTCCTGTGTTTCCACAATTTAAGATGCTTATAATGATAATACTACATTTTAAGATATATATAATAGTAATAAAACTATACTATGAAATATTAATTCTCTACGTCGTCTGGTACGAAATGATCATCGACATGGTCATCATTCATTCATCAATTGTTCATCGTTGTATTCTGTGTATTTATTCATGGTTGCATTTATTCATTTATTTGTATTTCTAGTAGTTGTTAGTTGTGTGTGTAGTTTAGTAGTTTAATGAATATTTAATTTATAAAGAACTTCATCACGTGGTTTTGTCTGTATGAAGTAAGGTAGTCACTGTACATGAGTCAAGAATTCCGTAACATCCTTAGATCGAGACTGAATGAATTCATTGACTATCTTTGAATTTAATTTAGGTTAAATTCTGTTGTTTAATATTAATACTGATTATTTCCGATAGCTTAAGTTGAGACTTATGATAGCTATCATATTTTAATATCTAATAAACCATATATTGCTACATACTGGATACCTGTTTAGAGCCAGGGAACTGATTTAAATAATCAGAAAGCTTTCATAGCTATCAAAGATTCCTGTGGATTTTGTCCCCAATCGCTTACATTGGAAACGCATTGGAAAGGGATCTTTTAATGGCCAGTATTAACAGGGAAAATGATTACAGTGTGCAAAACCTGTTTTAGTGTTCATATGGACCCCTGACTATTACTGAATGTCCAACCCTGTTCATTTGTTCTGTAGATGTTAATGGTCAAGCATATACTGAGTAAAAGGTCAACAAAAGAGAAAAAATAAATAAAGAGTAAAGAAAAATGTGTGCCTCACCCTCGGTCATCCTCCACTTGCACCCCTACAGAGGTGAACTTGGATGGGTCCTCTGGATCTGGAACCTCCTCTGGTCCATCCACCTACAGGAGACAGACAGGATAAATCCCTAATAATCATGGCCATTAATGAAGTTAAAGCATGGTATTTCATAAAACTCTTTTTGGTTTTCTTTTTTTTGGCTTCTTTTTGTGTAAATGGCGTCGGAGAGTACCAATTACAGCTAAATAATTAAATCAGTTTCATCATAAGAAGGACAGCACTGATTAATTTATGTTAACACCGGGTCTTACTGTATGTGAAATCAAAGCTTTGTCAGAGTATTCTTGATTTGAGGAGGCAATAGTGACTTGTGGGTAGAAATGAATATGCAGAAACACAGATATACAGGCTCTACATAATAGGAAGTAACTGAAGCCCATTATTTCCTCTGGCCTCCTCCTCTGTGTTTCTCCACCTCCACTGCTGTCTCATAAATACCTGGATACCTATGGAGAGACATTTGCCCTTCCTGAGTGCTTCTTTCCGGTATTCATCCCGGTGGTGTTCGACAACTGGCCCCCTGCTCAGGATTGAGGGGGCGGGGGTGCTGACTGTCATGGTGCTGTTACTGACATGCTGACTGGCTGGTCCATGGACCTCCATGTGAATAATGAGAACAGACATTAAATACATTGAATACAATATTCAGAAAAACAATAACAATGTGTTTTCATAAATAGTTGCTTCCCAAAATTGGGAAACATTTTTTGGCACTAACCTGTGCATTAGCAGCTTCTATGGCAGCTGTCAAGGCCTTCATGCTGTCAATGCTTTCTGTTGAGTTACTGAGCCCTGATTGGATGGTCATGTCACCTCTGGGTCCCTCCTCTTCCATGTATGCATCCTGGTTAGTTTTAAAAAACATGGAACATTGATTTAAAGACGATATGTTTATATGATCATTAATATTACATTATTGTTAGTATCATTTATAAAATTTTAATTGTAGATGAAAACAAAGAAAAACCTCGCAGCTCTATGACTGACACAGGCCCCCTTGCCCAGCAGGAGCTGATAATGCATCATAGTTGGGATACAAAAAACATTGAGAAGACATAAGAAGCAGAGGGAACCTCAACAATAGCTAAGGCTCATTTTGTGTGTAAATATTATTTATTTATTCATTCATTCACCCATTTATTTTATTTGTTGGCCGAGACATCTTGTATTTGTCTCTGTTAGCATCTGCTTTGCTGTCATCCTCACTGCATTTGCCACCCCAGCTATGACAACGATGTGTATGGCCACTGTGTAAATGCAATAAATAAAACACCTGAGTGCTTTAAAGTTGTATGTACTGAGATAGTAAACAATTGTCTACACTCTAAATATATTTAAAAAATGAATAATGCTGGGGTGATCTTTTAAAGAGTAACCTCAACACTAAATCAGCACTCTTGAGTTACTAAATCATGTGTACAGTCACTTCATTACTCAGTCCCATTTTATAGTGTTTATTACAACAGAAGTTATTGTTCCGTTTCTGGATAAAACACATTAAATCTGTCCTCAACTCATGTTGCACTGGGCCAGTTCCTTACCAATCATAGTAAAACCTTTTCCAGTTTGTCACCAGAAAGTTGTTTTCAAACTGTAAACAAAGTGGCCAACAATACCAGAAGTAAACTACAGCTTCAGTATTAGTATACGTTGCTATTGATGTTTTACTTTAATAATATGAAGGACAATTGCCAATGTGCCAGGTAAATTGAGGGGCTTCTATTATCTACATCCTGCAGTTTGTTTTTGTTGGTCCTCCCGAGGTTTGTTGTTTTGGGAGGGAGGTTTTCCTTATTTGAAGACAAATGTGTGATTCTGGGCAATTAAATAAAAAAGACTTCACTTGACCACCTGAATGCAAATATCGGGTAAACATGACATGGTCTTGTGATATATCAGCAAGGGTTTCCTGAACATATCAGTGAGCAAGTGAGTGATGCACAGTGAAAACTGAGAACTGCAAAGGAGTTGGATCCTCAAAAGCAAACAATTAATTTGCGGCATTAGAAGGAGCCTTTAGAAGCCTGGTTGTCCAGTTATGACATATTCCGTCTTGAGAGAGGAGTCATAAAGTCAGCAAACTGACTGTAATTTCAGCAATACAGCAAAATCTATCTTTTGCTAACAGTAGCCACCATAAGCTACTGGTCATACCAGAAGTAAGATGTAGCAACAAAACCTGATCTTTGCTGTTTCTTGCTAGTTTCCATGTGTTGGTGGAAAAGTTTTCTTACTTTTTCTATACTTCTGTATCACTTTCCAGATGGCAGCAGGGTGAACAGGCTGTGACTAGGGTTCCTCTGTAAAAGTTAACAAGAACTTGGCATGGGAATTTCACCGTCTTCAAGTTTCCTTAAGAAATCCAGCCATTTCTGAGCTTTCTTTAACAGGGTAGAGATGACCATGACAGGTTCTTTGTGGTGCTGATTCCCAGGAACCTAAAACTGTTCATTTGCTCCACCTCAGCTCCACTGATGTAAACAGGGGTGTGTGTCTTCTCCTCCGTTTTTCTAAAATCAATGATCAGCTCCTTGGTTTTGCTGACGTTGAGCAGTAGGTTGTTCTCTGTATATCACTCTGCAAGATATGTATATCTTGCACTATCAATATGAATTCTCCTCGTTGTTTATAATCCGGTTGATAATGGTGCATGATGATGGATCCGCAAGCTTCACAACAGAGTTCTCTCCATGTCGGCGATTGCAGTTGTGGGTAAACAGTGTGAACAGGAGGGGGCTGAGCACACAGCCCTGGGGGGCTCCGGTGTTCAACACTAAAGTGGAGGAGGTGTGACTGCCGATCCAAACTGCCTGGGGTCTGTTTGTGAGGAAGTCCAATATCCAGTTGCAGAGTGTGGTACTCAAGCCCAGAGTGCTATACACAATAGAATATATACATTTCAGTCAGACAACTCACGTTTGAAATGTTTATTACAGCGACAGACCATAGTTAGAGTTTGGCGTCTAGGCTCCGACCTCATCACTCCCCGCAGATATGTTTACATGGAGATATTGGGGAGTGATGAGCAAATATCTTAAACCCCCGCCAGAGCCTACAGGTGGATGCTGGGGTGGTGGTGGGGCTGAAGCAATACTGACACAGGGCAGCAGCAGCATTGACAGGCAGAGGGAGAGCTGGGANTTAAAGAGCTCTTCATGGTTAAGGCCGGATGGAGCTGAGATATTGCGGGCGTATAGCTCTTCCAGAATGCGGTGCACGGGCCATCCGGCAAGTCTTTTGCGGGTGGTGCGGGTGGTGCGGGTGGTGCGGGAGCTACGGCGCAGACGAGGAGCTTCCGATTCATTCTCGGTGCGAACCTCAGCGGACTGAGCCTGGGTTTCGAGCCGAGTTCTTCCCCTGAGGACCGAGACTCACTCTCCGAATCGGAGATTGCGAGAGACATAGCGATCAACAGAGCCAGAAGGTAGGCTGACAATCGCATGAGCGATGATGACCGAGTCTACAATGTCTGAGAAGCTGAAGGAACAGGCTGAAGCAATACTGACACAGGGCAGCAGCAGCATTGACAGGCAGAGGGAGAGCTGGGAAATTTTCCAGCTTAAATAGACCGCCAAATTGAGAGGGTGTGTTTAGTGGATTGTTGTGGAGAGTGAGGCATATTAAACGTGTATAGCAGTGCAGCTCGAGTTGCCTGCCTGAACTAGCTTGCAGGCATCGCTCCATGTGTGGATAAGCCCTCAGCGTTATTTCACCCTTACCCATAATATATATTATTTCACTGTAGGGGAAATTGCCTCAGTTTGAGAAATTTAGCATCAATCAGAATTATGAAGAGGAGCCACTTTAATTATTCGTCCAGCAATATAATTTCATAGTCAGCCTAATAATACCAATAAACAGTTGCATACAGTCTGTAGCCCACAAATTAACTTTGGGAAAGAATCAACTTGAACTCAGGTAATAAAGCACAGAAACAAAAGGCATCGCATGCATAAAGTGACTGAGAGTAAGTTAAGGACAACAAGGGCAACGACTTTATATATAAAACATTTATTACTACCACTAAGAACAAGAACTGACACACAAATGACACAATAAAAACAGTAACTACACATACAATAACAGTGAAGGGAATAGCGGAATACAGAACAGGAGTTTGGCAGGGGAAATATGCAGCAGACAAATGAATGAACCAAAAACAGTTAAAGTTAGTGACCATCTCTAGAAGCAGCTTGTAAAAGCGGTGATAAATTTAGAATTGCGTTTGGTTTGGGAAAGCCAATTGTAATTTCTGAATTCACCCAGTTAGCAGAAAAGAAGCATGCTACTTGCGTGTCCATGAACTGGTAGATGGTGATGTCAGGCGCAGAGAAGTCGGTGTTGCAGAAGGGGGTGGGGGCGAAGATTCAGCAGTTGAAGTTGGATGTTACACAAAGACAGAATGGGATCTTCAAACGGTAATAAAAGAAGTCCACCTTCCAGTGACAGTGTTTCATACGGAAAGTTTGGTAAGGAGAGTCAGAGACGCATCTGACCAATCACAGGACGGCTCCTTTTGAGCATGGACAATTGGAGGTCAGAGGCCACATGCCTTTGGGTTTTATTTTTTAAAATAACTACGTAGGCTACCTTTTTACTCACTGTAGTCTAACAATGACTCAAGATCTTGCAATCCCCTGAGCATCAGAACTCCAGGAGACCAAACATCACATGTCTCTAGTGTTTATTTGGATATGAATACGTTTTAATATGCATACAATTTATGGGTCTGTGCTATCTCAAACATGGCTCCAAGGACCATTATCAGTCAGTTGCTAATCCCGTGTTGACTTCTTACTCCTCCAGAAAGGCTTTGATCACCTTAAATGTAAACACCAGTCTTTGTTTATTATCTGGTGAGAGTGGTTAAATTGCCTCACCACTTAACTTACCTCTGTGGGGTGGGAAAGGAAAAGAAATGGCATCCATGGTTTTTAACCTTTGTCTGTTGGTGTGTAAAACTACACACATTAAAATTGTCTCTGGGTTCTGTCCGGGAGTATCCTACATCACAGATAGATGTTCTGATGTTCTGTAACTACATGAGGGATAGATGAAAATAATAGACTCTTAGAGTTGTTGTGCAATACCTGTGCAGACTCTGTGCTGCTCTGGGCTGTGATGGAGATGTAGGGCTTGGAGGCTGTGGAGCAGGTGGAGGTTCGGGGTGGCACTGGTGGAGGGGTTTTCTTATAGGTGGTGATGCAAGATGAAACTACAAAGAATGAGAAAGAGAGAGGGAAAGTGAGGACAGGAAATAACATTATACGTTATGAGTTGAACTTGCAGACACTGCACCCAGCTGTTCAACAAACACTGCAACAAACTCCAACTGCTCCTGCAACCACAAAATCTCATTTTCTAATTCTACAGGTGTTGCTACACAAGATCAAGATTTTTGAAGAGTTAACTTTTACTCAAGATGCAAGCAATAGAAAGTGCATATATACTACAGTGGCATTCAGTTAGTTGGATCCTTGTATACAGAACACTTTGATCTGACTCCAGCCACACTGTGATCTTTATTTCCTAGTTTGTTCTCATGAACACTGAACTAAAGAAAGTTTCCAGGTTCACAGTTTCACTCCATGTCAGTCAGACACTGTTTGAATCATAAAGGAAAAGAGAAGGAAAGATTGCCTTTGATGTGTTTGTTTGTGATGTGTGATGCTCTGGAACAAATCTGATCAGTTTGTTTGTCAGAAGCAAAGGTAGTTGTAGTGTGATGTTATACTGCCACAAAATCTTTTCGAGAGAAGGCTGGGTGGATGGTTTGGCGAACAAAGTGCCAGACTTCGACAGTGACGACAGCAATCCACATCCCATCTCACACCAACAATAGATGCTTCTTTTAACCTTGACCAAGATTGTTCCTGTATTAACAAGAATATTACTGAAACAGAGGCAAAAAGTGCAACCCAGGAAATTTAACAAAACTAAATTAAACTGAAGCAAAAAGACAAAAAAGCTGCTACCTCCTCTTCCCCCTAATCCAGCGAACGGCATTCAACCTTCTCAGCCTCACCTAACTGGGACCTACCACCTGCCCAGGTAAGTATAGGGTGAGCCAAACAGAGATCAAGCACCAAAATCAAACAAAATAATCAACAAAACATTAATGTAAGATTTCGGAGTTACTGCTGACACTACAATTTACATATAGGCTACCATACATACAGATAAGTGAACTAAATTTAATAGAATGTCATTTACTACTAAAATTGTGCTGTTAACTTGTAAAATGAACTGACTGGACTTTGTAATGCGTGCATGAGTGAGAGGGGGGTTGGGGGATAGAGTAACAAAATGCGTTGCACAGCAACAACACCTGTGTTTGTATTGAGGAAGTAGGTCAGATGATTGATCGCGGGTGATTTTACCATGTCAGCCCACCTGACAAACATTACCTGCAGAAACACTGGACTATGCTGTATACTATACTGGATAACTGATAACTTAAGGGTATAACGAGTAGGATTTGTCGGTTGTTGTTTGTAAACGCAAGTTGGCCCCTCCTCCCCGGCTCAAAGCTTCTGGTGGTCCCACGTGCTTACGAGCTGGCACCTGGTCGCTACGTTTTTATAGAGTCCTGCCCCTCACACTCTGCGCACTGTTATTGGCTGGGGGCTACACACCACTGCCCAAAGGTTTATGCTCAGAAACGTCCCGAACACAGAAAAATAATAAAATACAGGCAGAGGGCAGGGTCTCTGCAGATACAGACACTACCACACACTTCTAGTGGGTCATAAGTGATGATTGAGAGAGTCTATACATTGTTTTTTAGGAAAATTATACTTATTATACCTTTAAGGGACACAATCTTTCGAAACTTAAACACATATTGTTTTGCGTCTACAAGTGCTTTCAATGGATATTATTTAAAATTACATAGGCCTAGATATGTCTACAATGACACACTGAGAGGGACAACTCATGTTTTTCCCCCCAATAATATCCCCCCATGTGAAAAACAAAACCATTTTATCTATTTTCTTGTTTGCTGCAAAGATGAACAGGACAACATGCTGACATCCATGTGTCCTACTTTTTTTTTCTTCTGCCAACTCCAGGTCTAAATTTGTTTCCAATAAACTGGCTAAGAATTCAATTTACTTTAATTGATTTTCAATTTCCATATCACAGTGGAGGAGATTAGAGAGGAGGGAAAAGTCAAATTCATGATAATTACCCTCACTCAATTGGACTGTAATCCATTTTGTAGTGTGGATGAGTGAAAGCCTTTTTGGATTACTGTTGCTTTGAAACTGGAGTCTGTCCTCTGCAGGCCCACTGGTGGAGCTGTCACTAAGCATGCACACCACCTACAGTACATCCATTTCTTATTTATTCAGTGCTGCAGTGGAACACATTGTTGATTGTTGTTGACAATCTGTAGCCATGCTTCTTATTTAGCCAGTGACTCCAAAAAATCCAAAAATAGACACGAAATGATATTCACACTTGTGTGTTAATAAATAACATGCAACCTGAGGGGGAAATAAATCAGCTTGTTAGCTATACAGCTAGATATACTGCTGATATAACTAAATATCAATGCCCAGCAGGGAAGAAAACAGTGAGTAAAACAATACACATGCACATGTGTAACAATACATATACAGCAGGTGATTACGAACATCATTGGTACCTATCTACCAAGCATCAGTGATACCAGTGAGGTGAGGTGCCTGCGCAGAGCCAGAAGGATACTAAAAGACAACACCCACCCAGCCACAGTCTGTTCACCCTGCTGCCGTCTGGCAACCAATACAGAAGTATCCACTGCCGTACCACCAGACTGCAGAGCAGCTTCTTTCCTCAGGCAGTGAGACTCAACTCATCCTCTGCACTCCACCATAAATCTTTTTTTTTTGTGTGTGTGTGTAGCATGATATTGGATCATTCAAATGAAGGTCGATTTGAATAGGAAAATTGTTTTTTTAAACCCAGCCCTACTAATCAAATGCTGTGATACCAATATCAACTGATTTAACTCAGAGGGGAAAAGCTTGAAAGAAATCAAAATTAAGGTGTTTTTGCCTAAAGATTTGTTTTTTTTATTTAGATTACAACTCTGATTAAAAAAAATATATAATTATTACTAATACAAAATATACAATTATATGAGGAACAAAATATAATGCACAATGTTACTGTGTAATGTCAAAGTCAGATGTCTTTCCACACATCTGTGCATCATGTCTAAAGCGTTGTAACTATGGAAAATTAGCATTACCTGCATTTGTTAATGACTGTGATATCAAAAAATTTGAAACCCATGTTTGAGTGAGCCAAGGCCATTAAACAACATTTTTTTCAGAATCTAAACTCACACAAAACTCACTACTTGATTCAAAGATGACAGAAACAGATACGATGAGTGAACAAAAAGAGAGACAGTGGGTAAACGTATTAAATGAAAACTTTCAGCAACACTCAGTGAATGCTGAAATGTCCACAGTGACAGGATCAACCAAAGTATGTTGGATATGGAAGGGACTCGCTGCAGACTCTGTAGGATGTATGACAACGTACAAAACTGCCTTGTGCTTTTGAAATAAAGAGATGATAAGACATGTATGTCTGTGTCGTTGAACTATGTCGCTAGTAGCTTTGTTCCTGTAGCACACAGGCTGTATGGGACACACTGGAGAAGAAAACAAGCTCAGTCATATTAGTCTCCTAGCACGGCAACAAAAACAAACTATTGTAAAGTCTGAGTAGAGCCAGAATGTTGTGTTTGATTCACTGCCAGACTTTGTGATCCATGTGGTTTTAGTGGGAGTTGTGCGCTAGAACTTTTTCCCATAGAGTCCCATTGAGTTGGAAAATCTCTTTTACAAGGGAAACTTGCAAACAACCGCCATGTGCATTAACTGTGTGCAGCTTCCTTAAGGGTGCTTTTGCACCTACGCTGTTTGGTCCGTTTTAATCGAACCCTGAAGCATTTTGTCGGATAGTCCGGTTTGTTTGGGGTGGTGTGAAAGCTCATTTGAACTCTGGTGCGGACCAAACAACTGAACTCTGGTCTCCCTGAAAACATGGGTCTTGGTTCACTTCCAAGTGCACCAGAGTTCGGTTCACTACAGGTGAGAACGCGATCCGAACCAAATATTGGAAGTGAACCAAAAAAACGGTGGAGATAGAAGTTCTAATATGGCGCAAGTTTGAATGCAGCAGTCTATTCATTTAACATTTAAACACTTTCTTTTAATATTACAGGTGAAAAAGTGGTGGAATGTTATTGAATACAATTTTATTTTCATTTAGCTGCAATCCCATGGGCACAAAGCGCACTTGGAAGCAGCTGAAAATGAAACAAAAACAGAGTTCAAACGCATATTTTGCTTCGGTCTATAGGCTCATGATTGTACCTCACTTTGGTTTGAATCATATTTGACTTATTGAACAAATATGATAAATATCATTCAGTGCAACATAAAAACTACTTACTGATCCCAGTCTGAGGTCGCAGCAGAATGTCATTAACAGAATATAATTTAAAATATCGTCATTAACTTCTACTGAATGATTTCTACATCAGTCTCAACTTCAACTTTTAACTTTATGTGCCTGAGGGGAAGTTTGTCTTGCAGCAGGTAAAACAGAACAAACAGAGACTCAGGTACAAAAAACATGATAAAACACATGAATACATCAAGAGACAAACACCTGCAGTATGTGGAATTCCTCTTTTATGGTCCTTAGAGGTTTGTGCCCAAGGAACACTACTGTGCAGTAGGCGTCTAAGTGTAAGGAACACTTTTGTTACGGCTCTACAAACAGTTGCTTTCCTGATATGTTCTGCATCGCCAATGTTATAAAGGAAACTCCCGCTGGCAAAAAAATGAAGAGCAATGTAAACAATTAGCTCTGATCTGAGAGCACGTCCGTGGTGTGTAATATTGGAAATATGAGGCCGGAGAATGTTCAGAAGATTGTCAGGGATAGAACAGGCATCAAAAAGATTCTTTCCCAGGTGGATTACAAGAGAGGACAGAAGGTGTGATGAGGATGAAAACAAATGCAGAAGACAGGGTTGACAGGCACTGTTGAATTTCTACATCTGTAGCTCTCCTATAAGTATGTACAGTGAATATGTAGAGTTTTGTATCACATTACTGGAATTATTCATTTCATTTTGTGCACTTGGAATTAGTAAAAAAAAAGCCTTTTGCAGCATTTCTGATTAATTTCTGTGGCATGTACTGTAAGGCAGCACAACCCATGAAATAAAGAAGTGACCTTATTTATGTTGTAAAGGAATCTTTATAAATTTTTTTTAAATGTTTATAACGTTTATATTCCATAGATAAATAAATAAATGAATAAAAGGTACTTTTAAGACAGTGACACTAATTGTAATGCTTCCTGTTGTTAGTGATTTTTATGGTCAGTATAAAATGAATGGATGAATGGAAGGCAACATGCACACCGCTTGCTTTTTCTCTCTTGTGGTGCAGGGATGCAGGGATAATTGCATGATAATCCACAGCTACACTCCCCTCCAAAAGTATTGGAACAGTGAGGCCAATTCCTGTATTTTTGCTGTCGACTGAAAACATTTGGGTATGACATCAAAAGATGAATATGAGACAAGAGATCAACATTTCAGCTTTCATTTCCAGGTATTTACATCTGGATCTGATACACAACTNACAGCAAAAATACAGGAATTGGCCTCACTGTTCCAATACTTTTGGAGGGGAGTGTATGTTGGAGGTGTGTCCATTATTACATACAGCTTATTCATTCAACACTCCCTATCAAAACATACAACATCTATAATCCTTTTGATTTATTACCAAAAAAAAGGAAAACATTTTAGCCCAAAATCTACAGTGTATAAATATCCCATGGGGTCCTTCAGCTTTAAATTCATCCATGTACAAATATATAAAATATCTATGAACCAAAAAAAACACAAAAAAGGAAACATAATGCATATGTTCTATGCATATTATATCTAGTATCTAGTAGTGGTGTGGGTAGGACTTTTTAAAGGGCTCACATCAATCAAAGTAGATACAGAAATATTCAAATAGAAAAAAAAATGTGTGTGTGTTATATACTGTTCTATAGAACAGTATATAATGAATGACAAAGTGTTATATTAGCAGACAAATGTTGTCAGTGTTTGGGTACACGAGTTGATCCTGAGATGTGTATCAAGTGTTTTGGTTGCATCAGTGCATTTTGGATGTGAGATTAACTGTTGTGCTGAGCTGCATGTTGGTAAAGAGAACTGTGTGAAGAGTTTTGAAAAAGTGAACTCCTTTAGAGAAATGTCACTTAGCAACTGTAAAAAACTGTAATAGTGATAACTGTCTCTGTGCTCAACTCTGTCTCCTAGAATTTACTTTCATGTAGTACTATACTGGTTCCCCAATTACGTTGTGGTGACAAACATAATAGCTGGCTGGATCATATTTAGAGGCTGCGTTTTTTGGAGTGAATGAAGCGCTACATTTATGTCAGTGTCACAGGAAGGTGTTTGGGGTGGATGGTGGCGTACAAAGCGCAGGACTAGGTTTAGGCAACAAAAGCACTTTGGTTAATGTTTGGAAAAGATTGTGGTTTCTGTCAAATGTTAATAACCACTTTATGTTTCCAGTGACTGCAGACTTTTTCTGTATTAAACCACCATTCAACCGCCACTCTAACCTTAACCAGCTGCTGCAAGTGCCTAACCATAAATACAACACATAGTTAATACATAACTATAAAGAGTTAATCATGCTGTCGTCACTATGAGTGGATGTTGTGTTACAAAATCAGATATTTTGGGTGGAAAACATGGGTTAGACTACTGTAATGACCGGAAACCCCTCTCTGCTGTTGCAGATAAATCAAAGTTGTCATTGCCCACATCTGTCTTCAGCCTCCTCTATCTCCGTGTCTGTACTGTAGTATTTAGAAACAAACTTTGAGTGTTGGCAGTAAGGGTGCCTAAGGGCTAAACATGGAATATAAGGATAATCCTCATAGAGGGAGGTTTTTACCCTGTAAATTTTAATTCACAGGGAGAAAAGCCTTCCTCCCTCTCCCTGTCTCTGTTAAATCAGTCTTCCACAATGGTGACAAGTCCATGAGGGCTTAGTTTGGGAACTGGAGGGTTGCTGGTTCAAGTCCAGCATGGAGTGTGGACTGGTAGCTGGAGAGGTGCCAGTTCACCTCCTACCAACATCAGCACCACCCAGATGCCATTGAGCAATGTACCACAGCTCCTCGCTCTGACATCTCAGCATGTGTATAGGTCCTGTTTGTGCATGTGTGTATTTCGGGCCTGTGTGCGTCAATAAAAATAACAGTGAAAAAATGTTATATCCCCTAGAGGGATTACTAAAGTATGTCTTCTTCTCTTCCTCTCCCTCTGCTCGTCTCCAGACAGAGCTGGCTTGTCGTAATTCAAGTGTTTCAGCAGAATATTCAGGTTGCTTTTGGACAGGGTCAGGGCAGCTCATCACTTGGTTTTTGATGCACCAGCAGAATGCTAATGGTTCACTTGGACCTCTTTTGAAAGAGGGATCTTTAGCCTCTCACTCTTGGAATTAGGGTGCTTTCACACCTAAGTTGTTTGGTCCATTTTAACGAACCCTGGAGCATTTCGTCAGACAGTCCGGTTGGTTTGGGGTGGTGTGAAAGGTCATTCGAACTCTGGTGTGGACCAAACAACTGAACTCTGGCCCGCCTGAAAACGTGGGTCTCGATTTGCTTCCAAGTGCACCAGAGTTCAGTTCACTGCAGGTTAGAACGCGATCCGACCCAAATATAGGAAGTGAATCAAAAAACAGTGCATTGCGGATGATAACTTTCAAACCCATAACTTGTTATGACCATACCTCTCTCGTTGTCTGTGTGACAAGGACAACACATCATAATCCCTCTCTCACATCAGGGCCCACCTTCTCCTTCTGTACTGTCTCACTCTTCTCATTCACAGAATTAAATGTTCAACACCTCGCTGTCTTGTCAGCTGCTCATATTGTTCGCCTTCTTGTAAAGCATCAATATACCACGTGACATTTGTTTACAATGTTTGGTGCACTTGACAAAGTACAGTGTGAACGCTAACCGAACCAGATAAAAAAATGCAACTATGTTGCAACTTCACCCCCAAATCACACCGAGTCTACCGAACTACAGGTGTGAAAGCACCCCTAAGCTCCTTTGACTGACATGCAATGTGTTGAGAAACTACTTGATTGTATGTCAAAGGACAAGTTCAGATTTTTTTTAGTATGTGTTAAAGGGGAACCGATTTAACACATCAGCGTGTATTTCCAGGTATCAGGGAATACTACTGCATATGTGAAAAAAAGTTGTCTGAACCTTAAATCTGATAAATGTCCTCAAGTGAGTTAGAAAGAAGTGAGCTTCCCAGACCTCTGTAGCCCACTCCTCATCTCTGCTTGAGGCTCCAGCCTACATAACCCCGCTACTAGCATAACACACCCCAATCCCTGACCAAACTGTCAGTGGTCGAGTTGCATTGTGATTAATGAAGCCACCAGGTTTTGACAAGGAAGAAGAATGTGTGGAATAAAAAAAACGACATTTCCGGTTCGCTGCATCAGCTTTTATCCTTTTTCTTGAAACTGTCTATCATGAGTCTGACATTGGGCCTCATGCAATAACATCTTCATATTCTTATCCCAATACTTTCGTCTGTCAGGCTTGTTCGTACTAGTGTTCCCAGTCAGATTGAGCAAACTCTCTTAACTGGACAAACTTGTCGTAAATTGCTAGTTTCAGCCTGCTGAATGTCACCTGTTCATGAGGAGGTGTGCACTGGTGAGATGTCATCATTTACATAATCTACATCTCTAAATATGTCCCTATATCCCTAAACATGTGAGGCTACCTGTTCCCCTGCATTTGTGGGAGAGTTTCATTCACAAAAATGTTACCAAAGAGTAAAAAGAAGAATTTCACAGCACCGAGCTTCAAATCCTGCTGTCGGAAATCAGCAAACAAAATTAAGTGTCACTGACCCAAAACAATGAGAAAATATTAATAGTACAGCTGTCAACAGTGTGTCATCAGAGCAGCACTGTACTGAGACAGAAATAAGGGGGGAAGATAATACGACACTCATGTGACAGTTGCAGAGATATTAGAAGAGAGAATATTATAGCCTACAGTGGTGACAGTGCATCCTGACGGCAACCTGCATGAAGACCCCGACTCAGCTTTCGGAGTGAGAGAATTTTCCTAACAAATACTGTAATGTGTAGGTTGCTGTGACGCAATATGCCAATAAAATCATAAAATCTTCAAACTCTCAGTAAATTGGCAAGCAGTGATTTTGATGATGTGGTGAACAGAATATTAATTGCATTAAGTTTGTCTCAGTTATATATTTCATTTTAGCTCATTTCCGTATCATATTTTAAGTCCAAACTAATTCAGATTAAAGCATTATGATTTCAGGTCAAATGAGTGTTTTTTCCCCCTATGGAGAAAAGCTCCTGTATGACTATTACGACAGGTCTGAACCTCTTGAGAATTTCGTGTAGTACCACCAGCCACACAGGCTGTGGAGTGACTTAATGAAACTTCAATATAAGAGATGGAGGGCAAAATCTACAGCCCTTGTTCTTTATAAAAATACATTCATACATAGTTGTGTGTGGGTTTATTGTTGGGAGTTTTGTCCAGACAAACAAACCTATATGTTTGGAAGTGTTCTTCTGCTCAGCAAGAAAAGACTGTCTGTGGAAACACAAAAAGGGAAGATATCTAACCTATTTTTAGCATACAATCAAGCAACCACAGCAGGCTTCACTGTATATGTAAACAGTATCCAACACAATAATCAATACCTCTCTATTTGAAGAATTGTGGAATTGTGGCCTGACAGGCCATTTTCACACATTGTAAAGGGGCAGAAAAGCTTTAATTTCAGGCAGAAACCATTTGAATCAAAAAGCATCCATCCATCCGTTTTCTGCTGCTAATTCAGGTTTAAGGCATGGTGGCAGCAAACAAAGCAAAGTAGCCTAAATGCCTAAATGCTAGATGTGCCTGGAATACCTCCACAGCAAGACATCCAGGGTGCATATGAATGTGCTGCCTGAACCACCAGCAGTTCAACTCCCCGCTCCTTTTGGATGTCAAAGCTCCTCAACCTGTCTATAGGGTGACCCTAGACACCCGGCAGAAAACTCATTTCGGCTGCTTGTATCTGCAGTCTCTTCTTTTGGTCGTTACCCAGAGCTCATGACCACAGGTGAGGGTTGGAACGACTGTTAAATTGAGAACTACGGCTCTCATACTCAGCTCCCTTTTCACTGCAATAGTCCAGTATAGCGTCACCAGTGATGCAGACGCCTGTTGATATCACATATTATCTTACCCTCAAACAGAAACAACTTGCTCTCAGCCCAAAGCATGCAGTCAGTGTTTGCCAACATAGTAGCATGACTCTCATCTCAGCTGCAGGAAATCTGAGGTCAGTTCACTTGAGTCAAAATCTTGGTCCTAAAAGTGTGTCCATGCACTGGGTGACACAGCCAAACATTTAAAGGATCACTTCACATTGCTTCTCTTCTCTTAAGCCTTCAGTAGTCTGTGAAATCTTTTGCCTGACTTTATGGGAATTGACTTATTAATATTAAACTAGTGCAGTGCCCGTTGAAAACGTGCCCGTTCGAAACGGGCCAATTGCGTGGCCTCCGGTATTGCTGCTTGCAGCTTTCTCAAGAACTGCTCATCCAAACAACTTCACACTCAACACTGCACTTCCTTAGGTCCTCAGCAATATACCTGCCAAGTGTGAAGTCGATCGGATGAATGGTTGTCAAGATAATCGAAGGACAAACAGACTCCTTCCATTTATAGTTAGATTATGCAAAACCTTTTTCTTTGTCTGACTTGCATGCGTCTCCCAGTATGGGGCATGACTTTGTACAGTGGACATCTGTAACAGCTACACTTTCTGGCCTCTCCACCACTCAGATGCATTTATCTCCAACTTGGCTAAGTGCCAACAACTCAACTAGCTTGCATGACCGCCAGCATCAATGTCAGATCAATGTCAGCTGCTCTGCCACCTCCATCTGTGGGTAAGTAGCCATCACTAGCCAGCAGTAAAAATTAATGAACACACAATTAACAGTTCAATTTCAAATGAATGCAGTTGTGCTTAGCTCGTGGTAGTAACACTGCAAGGGTTTTATGGTTCTATTCCTTGTAGCTGAGTGGATGTTGAAGCATTGTCAACAATCTAGCAATATCCTGCTTCATATCCAGAGTTTCAAACACTTACATGACAGCATGCCCAGCACAACCTTACTGTCATTCACTGAGTGCCATCACTAGGGCAACTGGTGTTAAAGACTAATGAAACACTGAAAGCTGAAAGCTTTAGCTATTATCACAGCCCAGCTCAAGGCTGGACAAAAGAGGGGAAACCACACATTAGTTGTA
>NTHP01000378.1:553983-593128 GCA_003416845.1 Oplegnathus fasciatus | reverse complement strand
AGAGAGAAACAAACCTTTTACCATATCGTAAGCAGACGTAATTGTAAATCCTTCTAACAGAAATGAAAAATATCAACAATTTAGTTGAGTTGAACTTTAATTAAATTTCCAGTCTTCCATTTTTATGTTTCAATCTGGTTTTCGGGCTAATCATAGCACTGAGACAGCCCTAGTAAAAGTAGTCAATGACATCAGGATTCATCTAGATGAATAAACTAGATTATCTTTCTGGCAGACTTATTTGTTACAATAGATAACTTCTCCAAAACCTCCAAAATAACTTGTGGAGTTCCCCAAGGATCAAGTTTAGGGCCACTTCTCTTTAATCTATATATGTCACCCCTCTGTGATGTCATCAGGAGACACGGCAGCTCTTTCCATAGTTGACACACAACAAAATGTATTTAAGACATTAATATCTGGATGTCACAAAACCTTTTACAGTTCAACCAGGATAAAACTTACTAGTTGTAAAATTAAATTCCCTTGGACTTACCCCCGGAAAGCTTGGTGTGGTCTATGAAACACATCTAAACTTTAAGGCTCATATGGGGCTTGTCACAAAACCTGCTTTTTATCACCTCAAAAACATAGCTAAAGTGCAACCATTTCTCTCTCTGAGTGACACAGAGAGAATATTGCATGCTTTGATATCGAGCAGGCTGGACTACTGTAATGTACTGTAAAAACTCTGCAGCCTGAGTGTTGACCAGGACCTGAGGGAGAGAACACATTACACCTTTGTTAAAGTCCTTACATTGGTTGCCTGTCAGCTTCTGTATTGATTTTAAAATGCTTTTACTTTTTTAAAGCACTTCATTGCCTTGCACCAGCATATATAGTATGTCTCACATGCTGACAGTGTATGAACCAGTATGGCCCCTCAGGTCCTCAGGCACGAGTCTGTTAGTTGTTCCAAAGTGCAGGACTAAAATCTTTGGTGAGACAGCTTTCAGCTTTTATGCTTCGAGCCACTGGAACAGTCTGCCTGAGGATCTGAGAGCAGCTGCAAGTGCTGAAATCTTTAAAGGTAAACTTATAACCTACCTCTTAAGCCGGGCTTTTGATTAAGGATGGTTTACAGTCTCCATACTTTAACAAACTCCTTTTAGAGAATTAATCAGATCGGCTTCACATTTTTGCAGTGCAATCTAAAGACCTTTGTGATGAAAAGTTGTGCTAATGGTGAGTTTTCGTTGAGTGGCGTGGCCATGGTGTGGTGGCCATTTTGCAAAACATCAAATTGTTGTTACTCAAAGGTATATTGTCTGCCCCAAACTTCACATGTTTGATAAGAGTCCCGGCCTGAAGACATATACATGCGAATATTCAGTCATAGTCATAGTGCCACCTACTGGCAACAGGAAATTACATGTTTTAGACTTTGATGTACTCCTCCTAGCGGGTTAACCAGATCCACCTCAAATATGGTCAGAAAAGCCATCTACTGGCAACAGGAAGTTACAGGCTCTATATTTTAACGGACTACTCCTAGCAGGTTGACTATATCCCCTTCAAATTTGGTCAGTGAACTCTTAAGACCTTCACAAGGGTACACGCCAAAGCTTTTGAGTTTTCATGGAACGCCGTTGCCATGGCGACACATTATTCGCTGCTTTTGAGGGGCTAGGGATGATTGAAAACTTGCAAAATTTGGCACACATTACAAGGGGTGTATTTTGTGGTCTGATATGGGTCTTGGGCTTAGGATGTGGCTATTGCTGAGGTTGTATGTGTACACACTTTCCCCACCAACTCTGCACATTCAAACCAATGAGACAAACCACAAACCAAGGCTGGATTGCCGACAACCAAAAGGAGAAAAAAGGGAAAATGGCCTCAGGGTCCCAGATGCCCAAACACTCGAGGGTCCCAAATGCCTCTGGTTCGCTGTGTGGTAATTACTTGGTGGTTATATTAATTAAGATAAATTGAAATGGTGGGGCCTGAATTTGGACCTAATCTTAAGACTGTTTTATAGAGGTTAAAATCAAATTTTTAATACCAATAATATTTCAGTTGATATTAAGCTCACATAGCGCATTCTTAAATAAATCAGCATCGGGTGATCAGTACTGCTCACTTTTGCCCTGGGGCCAGCTGGTGGATTAATCTGGCCCTGCCAACCACAGTAAGAAAATACTAAAACACCCAGATGCCTGTTTATTAAGTACACTTAGCTAAAACTAATGTATATTTAGACAGCTCTCATTGATATAAATGAGGTGGACAGAGTATTAAAAAGACCTGTCAATAAAATACACTTCAACGGCAGCACAAACTACAGCCTCCAAAATGAATCAACACCTCTTTAAAACAGTTTCAACAAAAACTGAACATTAGAACCTTCATGAAGGTAGGAATTATTGCATACCTGTTAGATTAGATTGCATTCATTCTAATTAGGTGTAAGATGTATATGTAAATATATATACATACTAAAACTATACAGTGGATACTTGAAGGAAACTGTGTTATTTACATAATGAATTTCATAAACTAAGATGCGTTTATTTTAATCAAAGCAACCATATTATTTGCATGACCTGTGTATTTATTTAATCAAAGAAAATAGTTATGATCAGAAAGCAATACACGAACATGGTGGGAACCAAGGCCATTTTGCTGTGCAGACCCTGGGAAGTTTGCTGATTAGCACCTTTTATCACGGGGGAGAAGTATCTATGCGTACGGATCCTCCTGTCCCGCAGGAATCTAGGATAAAGCTTAGCCAGACAGGTGTGTCACTTAGCAACAGTAAGAAAGTTTCCTTGTGTAATAGCTCCTTCAAGTGGGTAAAAGTGTAATGGCATATGATCTCGTCTTTAATTCATAACCAATCAGAGACTCTCAGTGACTTCAGGGTTTTGATTATGGACCAATCAGGAATATCCCAACCCATCAGAAGGAGCGTAACATCAAAGGTTTAAAAACTGATGCCGGGAGAAATGTTGTTATCTTGCATTCTGAATCAAAACCCTTCGTAATCCAGATTTGTATTTGCACTTTCTGCAATCGAAATAATAAACTATTAAACTAACTATTAAACTAAACGATTAAATTAACTATTAAATGAAGCAGGGAGTTTCGTTATTCTGTATCTTTGTGTTTGGTTCCTACGAACCTATTAGTGGTTAGCCTATTTATTTAAAGTTACTGACGCTGAACAAAAAGAAAGAAATCAACAATGACATGACCTTTTTGCCTTTATCTCACAATGGAGAGAGACTGGAAGGACTGAGGGTCGGTGTGAACCACTTGCAACAAAGGTCAAACATCATACTGAGAGAAAAAGCATTCCAAAAAGACTTTTTAGAGTGTATTACATGGAGGCTAATCTCTCAGAGTCTTTTCTTTATGTGAATATGTTGAAAGTTATAAGGCTGATGTCAACTGTGCCCTGAGCAGCTGAATGGAGAACACAGAAAGGGCTGGTGGGAAAGTTAGATCTGTGAGGAAGCCCAAAGAGAGGAGGTGATTAACTGAGCTTGCACGGCTCATCAGCCTGCTCTGCTTCTTAACTCAGACTGACCTCATTGAAACCTCTGACTCTTCTCCTCTCACTCTTTTAGTCATGATGGTATTCAGTATTTTTTCTCTGTGTTGGACTCTCATCTTTGTGTCTCTGTGTTTTTTTATCCTGTACTTTATTAATCGTGGTGTTTGTGCCTTCTCCTGCATAACCTCTATCTGTCTTTCTTCTCTGTAAGGTTGATCTTTATTCTCTCTCATTAATGACAAACGTCTCTGTGCTTCAGCTGTTACATTGGTCTCTCCTGTCAAGGTCATCAGCTGAAAACTACAGCCGGAAACCTTTCTTTAAAATGCATGATGAGACAGGCTCCACTGATTCAGCTCTGATGGACTGCTCTGTCAACACCCAAGTCATATCATCCAAATTAAAATGACAATTTGCTTCAGTTTTGTCCTCAGGAAAAAACCTGTGTGGGACCTGGTTTCTCAACTACATGTATTCTGAGGATTCAATTTCACCAGAGCTTTCTCCCGCCTACTAATTTCTTTAAGCCATTTGACTAGTTAGTAATTTTGAGTAATGCGCTTAGTTTGTAAATCTAATATTTTTACCTTGCATTACAGGGCTTATGTAATCCAACATTTTTTAGTGACCATGAAAAAATAAAAAGAGAAAACAAAAAAAATGCAGCCCAGATGTATACAGAACATGTGGTGAGAGTGTTTGCATCACTTGTATTGATTAAACCTGCATTTTCCTTAGCAACAAGAGAGAATCAACGCCAATCAAAGGCATATCAACAAAAATATGTATTTTATTTATCTTTTCAAATTAGTACAGGGGTAGTCATAGGGAGGTAGTCATGGTGGACGATGGGTATACAAAGCACCAGGACCCGGACATCAGAGACCAGGGCTCACATCCTGCACTCCCTAGTTAATTTAGTCAACAAAAGCACTTTGGTGAAAATTAGGGAAAGATCCTGATATGGTTAAATATTTAAAAAAGTAAACATTTCCTATCTCTTGTCACTGATAATACACCAGATATGGACTGGCTTATCTGATAGCATTCTGATACACATTTGCTTTTTTCCTTATCAAATAATGTATTCAGATACAGATCACATGTTAATACCATGTGGAGATGGGGTGTATGTTATTCCAAGCCCAGCTTTAACTGAGTTTCCAAAGCCACTGTGCCAAACTCCCTTTGAAAGTCTTGTAAAAAAGTCTCTCTGACTACACCTAAGAAAATGAAATATAAATACACAAATACTAAAGCTTTTGAGTGTTACTGACCAACAGTCCACAGGGATATTTTCTACATGACAGATGATGTTCATACAGTCTATGATTTTGCGTCAGGCTAAATGCTGCTTGGTCAATGACATTTTCTCTTGGTAGCAACAACAACAAGCTAAAAGAACTACAGAAATGCCACACTGGATGCTCTGTCATCTGGTGGGTTATCTTTCAGGGAGGCAGCATGTTTCCTCTCGTGTTTACTTGCCTTGTGGGTAAGAGCTCATGTTTGATCAAATATACCACACTGTAGATGAGTCAACAAATAAAAATGCCAAATGAAGCTGTTAAAGTCCTGTGGTAATAATTCAGTTGCACAATAGGTTTGAGTGGATAATTCAGTTAAGTGGACACTGGACCAACATTTATCAGCATCTCCAGTCATGTGGAAGTGGAGCTGACCATCTACTTTACTGTGTGACAGAAGAAGAATGTGTGCGAGTGTGCATGAGTGAATAATATATACATAAATATTTGTGCTTATCTGTATGTGTGTATATCCATGTATCCTCTCGGTCAACTATATAAGAATTCCCAGAGGAGCAGCAAATGTAGGTCATCTCCAGTTGAGCACTTTGAAAAAGACAATCCTAATACCAAACAGCCAACACTACAGTAAGTCCCTTGTGGCATCCACACTGGCATGTTCTTACAAGATTATCTTTGTGAGATTTCTGGTTCATTGTTACAGTGCATGGCAGATTGCAGAGTGCAGTTATGCACGTAACTGCAACCCGAAGCGTTTTATGATTCTTTCTCCTGTTATGTGTGTAACTGCATGATGATGTATTGGACTGTGAGTTCTGTCAAATTGCCTCCGAGCATACAGCAATACTATGGCTAATCCAGTGTAGACACTGTATGGTTTAGTTCAATGGCTAACTCCATGTCTAAAGACATTTAAAAATAGTATGTTTACACTGTCATGTTATTGAATGACAGAACTGAGCATAGAGCTGTGCAATATTTTTCCATTTCCACTGTAAAATTATACATTTTCATCTGCCCATTTGGAATTGTCAGACAAGCAAGCAAAATAAAAAAAAGTGACTGGCTTTTTCCCCAAAGGGATCTCTGCAGTAAGCAGAGTCATTCACTCATGTAATCTACAAAACTGCAGTACAGATTAAAAAGACGACAATGACAAAATGAGGTTTGAACTGATCCCTGTTAAACCAGTGGCCTACGTTGTTTCAAGAGGAATTCCGGTTGTTTTTAACCAGGGTTCCTCTGGTTTTGGTAAGCAAGTCTTACACATTTGCATCCATACACAGACATGTTTTGTATGAAATACTTTTGCTGTTAAAGACACCTTTTTTTCTTTTTATTTATATTTTTACAGTACTTCACTAACTGCAGGATCAAACCTACATAGGTTTTTTAAAGCTGTCAATGTTAATTTGTTTGTATTGATATTTTTTGCATGCTTGTGAAACAACACTCAGAATACAGTGCTGCATGCAAACATTCTCCTCTGAAAGACAGACGTTAAAGGTCACATATTATGCAAAATGCACTTTTTCATTGCTTTCAAACATAAATATGTGTCCCTTGGATTCGAGAGAAGATGGCTGCCGTGTCTCAAGCTCCTCCTCAACTGGAAAACCAGCAGTGCTGAAATAAGGTCTGCATCTCTCCAAGATGAACTGAACACCTTCTATGAACACTTTGAGAACAACTTCCCAGCTGAGGAGGTACAAAAGGCCCAGGGCCACTGCCCATTAGTCATATCCAGGGCATATGTATGTAGATCCTTCAAAAGGATTAATCCACACAAGGCCCTGGACAGGATGTCATCCCTGGCTGAGCTCTAAAGGTGTGTGCAGATCAGCTGGCAGATACTGTATCTTCACAAACATTTTCAACATGTCACTGCTCCAGTCTGTAGTCCCCACGTGTCTCAAAAAGACCACCATTGTCCCTGTCCCCAAAACGACCAAAACCCTCTGTCTCAACGACTACCGCCCAGTAGCACTCACCTCCACCATCTTTAAGCAGTTAGTCAAATTCATCACCTCCTCCCTCCCTGACTCACTGAACCAACTTCAATTTGCTTACAGACCAAATAGAAAACAGACGACGGCATCACCCTAATCCTCCACACTGCCCTCTCCCACCTGGACCAGAGGAACACATGTAAGAATGCTCTTCATGGACTATAGTTGAACGATGCTACTGTTCCCTCCAAGCTCGTCATCAAGCTCAGAGACCTTGGGCTCAACACCGCCCTGTGTGACTGGATCCTGAACTTCATGGGACCTGACCTGGAACTACCAACACCAACACAAGGACAGAGAGACAATGGCTCTTCTTCCTCCGCAGGCTGCGGGGGCTCAACATGGACTCCAGGATACTCTGCAACTGCTACAAGTTACAGGCCCTCAACCGTAAGGCTCTATAGAGGGTGGAGAAAACTGCACAGCACATCACCAGGACGGAGCTGCCATCCATGGAGGACCTCTACACCCAGCAGTGTAGGAAGAAGGCCAACAGAATCATCAAAGACCCCAATCACTCCAGCCATCCCTCAGGTCATAGGACTGTTGAACTCTTGAGCTCTCAAGCTCATTACTGTCACTTCACTCGCACCGCACCGATACCTTTCTACTACTTTTACTTACTGTTCACTACCTGTTTATATACCTGTACACATAGCAGTATGCATACAGTATATACCTGTATTTATTTTACTACCTGTTTACGGATTTTTAACCATCACAACAGTATATACAGTATATTTATGTACATTATCTGTATACATCCTGTTCTTACCTGTCCATTACGCATATACATTTACTACATTACTGCATTACCTGTTAACATTACAGTTTAATCATTTTACCATTACACCATCATGTACACCTGCCTACCACAATATGTATTTTATATTTTATTTTATATATACATATATTATATTTTATTCCTATACTTTAACATCTGTGGTATTTGATGTCTTAGATTCTCTTTCTTAACTTTTATTTGTATTTTTCTTTACACGCATTGTATGGACATTGTTGGAGGGAGCCTGAGAACTAAGAATTTCATTGGCAACGGCCGCTTCTCTGTAAAAAGAACTTGAACTTGGTGTCCCCACAACTTTGAGTCCATAGAATGTTTGTTGTTACTCAAATATCCCTACGATATTTTCTTTAATGTTATTCCAGGCTCAGTGGCAGTCCTTGTCTCTAGGACAGTTTTCAGTGATGTGGAGAGAGTGATCACCACTGAGGCCTTCCATAGTGTAATCCCATCGTTCTACATAAAGAGCATGGTAGGTTTAATTACTGAGATTAGTCACAGAAACACAGAATATGACAATGTAAAAAAATAAGGAAAGGTATTTTCGGTGCTCAAAATAATGCACATGAAAATAGATCACAACTACTAGAATTACTAAAAAATACTGAAATAAACATAGTAAAAAACTTTCCAAAATGTCACAACACTTTCATTATATTTATCAGAATACATCAACACTGAGTGATCGCAGTGAATTAAAGAAGACAAATACTTGAATAACAAAGAAATGAACAAAGTGCTTTATTTTTAAGGAGAGTTTTGGTCATTCTAAATTTAGTAGTAAGGGTCCTGTGGTATTAAAGGAATATATCATGTTCTTTCTCAAAGGTTTTATGTAATTACACAGTTTAAACAGGTGATATGAAAAACCTATTTGATTTCATGCATGTCGAAGGGTCAAAACCCCTGGTCCATTCAACATCCTGACTGAAAATGTGAAAGAGGTTTACTAGTAATCCTTTAGGTAGTAAATAGTGACTGTAAGCAACACAAGACATTTGTTTCACAGTCAAACTTTATTATGATGTTGACAGATCACAATATAAATTATACAATATTCTCAACAGTATTTTGAAAAGGTATCAAACAGATAATCTGCAGCTTTGACAAACATATTAAAGCATAAATATGACAATGATTGTCCAACAAGTTACTCTGTGAAACATGGACACAGTACAGTTCTCACAGTAGCTGCAGATACTTTAGGTACTGAGTACATAAGCAAGTTGCTTTAAAAGATCAGTAATTCCACCTTCGGTTACGTTGACATGGTACAGGATAAAGTCTATTCCATGCAAGTGTCACTGGTGTGACGTGGGACACACCTGGGAACAGTTGCTACAGTAATCACTATACTATTACTTCGATTACTTTTATACGCTTATGAGGTGTCTTTTTACCAGAAATAATTACTTTACTAATGTTTCACATCTTCTATCGTCTCTACATCCTGACAATAACTGTAAGTGTTTACATCACATACTGTGCTACATGTGCGAGCTCCCACATTACCTCTGTATCTTCACAACAGATGCTTCCTACTTCGCTGGACTCTGGAAGTCACTTCTCACAAATGTACCCGTCAAGACAAACATAGAACAGTGCATGTGTACGGTGTAAAGAGTTTATGCATAATTACTAAGTTAACATTGTGTGACAGAGAAATATAAATAGTATTTACCTGAGGCAAACATCAGGGAAACCTGTTGCCAATGTTGTTCATTTCTCCCAGATTTTGGATCAGATTCCTGCTCGAACATGTGCAGTTACAAAATTTTTGGTTTAGAAGCGGTTATTATGGAGATATTCACGGTAGAAGTGCAGCTAAACTCAGTTACATTGGTTCTCTGACTGAAAAGACGGTGGGCGGTGCCTGCTCAGGCTTGTGGGTACTGACCAATCAGAGCAGATGAGCTTTTTGAGAGGGGTGCCTTAAAGACACAGGCACTAAAGTGGACCGTTTCAGACAGAGGGTGAATAGAGGTGCTGCAGCAGTGGACAGTATGAGAAAAATAATGTGATTTTTTAACATTAAAGCATGTAAAAAAAAAATGTAGCAGACCCCCAAAATAAAAATATGAACCTGAAATAATATGTAATATAATATATATATCATGTATAATATATAATATAATATGTCACCTTTAAAAATGTAAAAGTATAAAAGTATTTTTGCAGCATTTTAATGCAGAGTGATTTCCATCAGCTGATGGTTCTAAGAGTCTGTAGTATTTCCTTTATCTTGAAAAAATGTGAGAAAAAAACATTAGAACAAGAGTGGAAACCGCTTATAGTGATCACGTCGGTCCGGGTCAAACTGATCACTATAAGCGGATGATTATTATAACCAATTTTTTTTTCTTTTTCTTTATTTCTCATGCAGATTACCATCTAATTGATATTTGTATATTTATTACATGAATATAAAGTAATGAAATTACTATTTACTGGGGTACGCTATTTAGGGGGCATTATGTGACCGGGCATTATCAATCCTCTTGATGAGGGCGGCTTCAACCACAGGTTCTTTTCCAATGTTACTGGCCGAGCCTTCCCCTTTAAGGAAGGTGGCCTGGACTTATGGAAGTGAGTCTCTCCTCCGTGTGTATGTAAAAAGTACCTGTATGTGTGGCAGACAGAAAACGCCGGTTATTAACTTACAGTAGTCAGCAGAAAGTGTCCAGATAAGCTCAGGTTCAAGTAAAGTGGTTGTGAAAAGGGCCATGTATTGTGTTCACTGCAGCGAGTAAATACAGCACCTGTCTTCCGACCATTCTTCAAAGCAGAGTTTGCTCGGACTGCAGAGGCTAGTTACCAGCTAACTGACGAGCCAGGCAAAAGCTAGTTGAATTAGCCTGAAGAAACCAGAGGTCTCCCAACTATGGTTCGGAGGACCGAAGCTGGAAAGGTAACACCCGTGTGCATTTGTTTTCTGTCTCCATCACTAGCTGTTGACTGTTTTTCGTTGTTTGAGTAGACTACACAAAGTAGCCTGAGGAACACCAAGTTTCACTGCTGCATCTCGTTGGCTCGTTTTTGGCAGTTGGTCATAAGCTTCGAGGAGACTACATTTTTCATTGAGAGAAAATGACTTTCTTTTTCCCGTAATGACTTCAATGTGCACGTCGCACCAGCCTCAGGTAGCCAGCTGGAAGCAGACGGGTTACCGCGAGACAAAAAAACAGAATTACCACAGTTTTAAAAATGTTTTCCAGATGTTGTCATGTATGAAAAGACCCAAAATGAACACTGTAAGCGGACTACTTGATTACTATAAGCTAATTATTTAAACAGCATTTGTACAGGAATGATTCTGTCCAAAGCTTTTTGATCCATATAAGCGGTTGATCACTGTAACCGTGATCACTATAAGCAGTTTCCACTTTACCATGTTTGGAATTATGCAGGTGACAAATGTGATGAACAGTCTTTCTTATGAGACGCCACAGAAAGAAGTCACTCTGGTTTATCATTTTATCACAGATCTGAATGCTATTCTCCCACCAAAGCAGCAGTGTGCTTGTTACTCACAACGATTGGCCAATGATGTACCAGCCCAGCAATTATCATACAAGGTTCAAGGTTCATTTATTTGTCATTACAAGCAAGAAGGAAGACATGTGAGGATTAAATGTGAGCTAGGATAGAGAAAATGGGAAAAGTGAGGAGGTCAAAAATAGTAAGAGTCAAGGTTAAAAAGTAAAAAAGTAAAATTTATTTACATATTTTATCTACCAGTCCAGACCACACAGAACTTCCCTGCCAAGCATCCTGCTAATAAATAAACTAATAATAAACTGGACGACCTCCGTGCCCATCTCAGTTTCCAATGGGATATCAGGAACTGTAATGTCCTTTGTTTCACCAAAACCTGGCTAAATCCTGGAATACCGGACAGTGTCATTCAGCCAGGTGACTCTTTTTCTGTATATCGATCTGACAGAACAGAGGACTCTGGAGGAGCTGTGTGCTGTGTGTTTTATGGTGAATAAGGACTAGTGTGACAGCAGGAATATTAAAATGCTATCCCGTTCCTGCTCACCTGATCTGGAGTTATTGACGATCAAATGCAGACCGCACTTTCTACTGAGGGAATTCACATTGGTCATTATCACAGCGATCTACATCCCACCACAGGTGAGTACAGAGGCTGCCCTGTCGGATCTTTGCAAAGACTTGAACTGCTCACAGACCAGTAATCCTGATGCTGCGCTCATTATTGCTGGAGACTTCAATCAGGCTGACCTCAAGAAAGTTATGCCTGACTTCCATCAACATATTTACTGTCTCTGGCTCTGTCATACCCACGAGCTCCAAGAAGTCCACCATCATTCCTGTGCCCAAGAAAACAAGACCAGCCTGCCTGAATGACTACCGTCCAGTGGCACTCACCTCTGTAGTGATAAAATTCTTTGACGGCTGGTCAAAGACTACATCTGCTCCTCACTACCTAGCACACTGGACCCACTACAGTTTTCCTACCGCCCAGCTGATCAACGGAAGATGCCATAGTACACATCCTCCACACCGCCCTGTCCCATCTGGACAAGAGAGGGAGCTGTGTGAGACAGATGTTCATTGACTACAGTTCAGCATTTAACACCATAGTTCCCTCCAGGCTCGTCACAAAGCTCAAGGACTTGGGATTAAACACCTCACTGTGCAAGTGGGTCCTCGACTTCCTGACAGGCAGACCCCAGGTGGTGAGGGTGGGCGGACACATGTCATCTACCCTAATCCTTAAATTAGAGCTCCCCAGACCAAAATTGAACTTTTGTGCCCTTTTCCGCTATGTGTGGCTGATCAGGATTAAGGGCAAGATGGATGGAGCCAAATACGAGGCAATTCTTGAAGAAAACCTTTTTCAGTCTGGAAGACACTTGAGACTGGGGCAGAGGTTCACCTTCCAGCAGGACAATGACCCTATAAGCATACAGCCAGAGCTACATTGGAATGGTTTAAGGCAAAGAATGTCCTGATTTTGTCCTGAAGAATGGGCAAAAATTGTAGTCTCTAGATGTGCAAAGCTGGTAGAGACATACCCCAAAAGACTTGCCGCTGTAACTGTAGCGAAAGATGGTTCTACCAAGTATTAACTATTGTTTGTGTCACAACAAAAAGTATTTTGCATCTTCAAATCACTATGCATGTTGTGTTAATCAAATGGTAAAAAGCCCAATAAAATTTGAATTCCAGATTGTAACACTGCAAAATATAGAAAAGTCCAGGGGGGCATGGAGTGGGGGTGAATAGTTATGCAAGGCACTGTATGGTGAAGGATGACTGACAGTATAATTTTTTCCCACATTACTGTAGAGCAGTGCCTATAGTTTTCGCACAGTTGTCTTAATGAGTCACATAGATCTTTTCCTCTTGCCATCTTGATTAAAAATCGAAGTCAGCTGGGCCTGCTCCCCATTTTTAGACATTGCAGGGAATGATAAGATGTTACTCGCTGAATTGTGCCATGCAGTACACCTGTTTGGAAGGATCTGCTTTCATTATGTTTCTTCACTTATTTCTTCAAGCTTTCAATTAATTCAACTTCTTTAATTTGTCACCTGTCTGTATGTGATGTGATTTTCAGCATTCTTCTCATACAGTAATTGGCAAGAAATAACAGAAACAGGTGCTTAATTTGCATAGTCTCGCAGGCAATACAGTACATAGTATGATGGTCTGCATCAGGGCTCCATTTTGTTGAAGTAGGTCCGGCCCCTTCATTTATATGGCTCATAAGCTATTTCAAAATGAAAATTATATTTGTCTCCTGTATGTATTCAAATGCAGTACGAATGAAATAATTTTTTTTGAAGCTTCGACTTTTTGAAGGGCAAATCAGTGACGGCAATGCTGCACACTAGCCAACTTTGTTGTAAAAGATCTACAGTTTCCCAAACACCAACACATCTGTGAAAATGGGGAAATATGTGACTGGGCAGTCACTTCCCTGATCTACTTCAAATTTCCACTACAAGACATAAACCTTTAATAGTGCAGATTCAAGTACAGTACAAAGTGCTTAAAACTCGCTCATTAACAAATTAAATTAAATTAAAAGGCTCATAGCCCAGGATTGGATAGACCTACACATTTGAAAATCACTCGCAACTGCTATACATAAAAGCAACACTATTGGCCACTGAATCTTATTCATTTTGATTGACAGTCCAAGTTTACCGAATTCTAACCAATAAGCATCGATAAAAAGATGCGCACACGCACCATACACTCGTTACTGCTGTGGCACCTGGACAGTGTACGGTCATGCAGACCATGCTTCGTGGGCAGGGCCAAAGGGAGCAGGACTGAGGACTATTCTGATTCTGATGTCTGTCTCTTTGAGTCAGAGGAGCACATTTAACTTTTAGTCTGTCACGTTATGCACATTCTAACTTGTACAATGAATTTACCATGCATTTAATGTTTTTTGTGTAAATATATTGAACATTGAATGACAACATTCTTTACATTAAGGGCCCTTTCACACCTACCTCATTTGGTCCGGACTTTCAGACTTTTCAGTGTGATCTGAACCAAAATTACAGGTGTGAAACCTCCCCCGGACCACGGTCCGGACCAAACAGCTGAACCTTGGTCAAACGAAAAGAGGTGGTCTCAGGCCGGATCAAATTGAACCATGATTCTATTTATTTCGAGTGTGAAAACATTTTTTGGATGGTTCGGACTTTTGGAATAATTCCAGGAAGTTCTGGCGGGCTACTGTCAGAACCGGGAACCAGAACTCTGCAACAAAACAAAATGAGCTGTGGCAGCACGTGGGGAGAGGAGGAGACCAAATGTTGAATTATAATTATTATTATAGCGCCAGCGAAATGAATCTGTTCATTCATTTTTCACTGTTTTCGCTGAATTGACAACATGTCGACGTCAGAAGCACACCCGTCTACAAACCAATCAATTACAGGTATAGGGAGACACAGCTCACGTAGGTAGTGATGACAGGACGTTGGTAAGTCATGTATAGTTCTTTAGTGCACTCACATAGTTGCAATGTGAAACCAAAACTAGATGGATAAACTGTATACAATGTACCAAAAACGCAAACCTTGGTTCGGACTTTTAAGTGCGTAAAGGCCCTAAATGATGTCTAAATGATCTAAATGTTATTCCTTCATTTAGCGCATAGATTTCAAAAGTGGCAGATAAAATTTCTGAGTGGCAGACAATTAAAAAAAAAAAAAGTTAATTTCAGACTCTGGTCAGGACTATACTTTTTTCCCATGTGGCCCCTGGCATGAAAAGTTTGGACAAACCTGTGTTAAAGGGAAAAAAAATACATTCAGAACATCCATTCCTGCCTTGCAGTGCCCTACCTGTGCTGCTCTGGATGGTCCTGACGGTGGTGGCAGATGTGCGTGGTGGGGAGGATGGCAGCAGGAGTAGAGGTCTCCCTCCTTCTCCTTCCTCCTCCCCAGCACAGCCCTGGTCGATCGCCCTCACATAGCTGTGGCTTCGCATTCGGAAGCATCCTGGCATGGGCAGGGTGTCCATGGTGTCCATGCTGTCCATGGCAGCCTCCATGGCCTGGGCCTGCATCTCACTGTAGACCTGCTCACACACCTGCTCAATCTGCCCGTTCACCTCCACCTCACTCAGCTGGAGGAGGAGCAGACACAGAGAGAACAGGGGAGAGACAGAGGGAACAATGAAGAGGGTGGACAGTGGGGAAACTTCTAGACTATGACTATTATCATGACACATTTTTTAATTAATGAGGGCTTGCTTGCTGGCAACTACGAGATTCCTCGGTGGGACTTCCATCGGCAGCCACCACAGGAGGCAGAGCCAATGCACAATACACATCTGGAGGGGGCTTAATGCTGTCACAGTGGGTGAGGCTTGCTGTTGTTACAGGGGGCGGAGCTTGCTGTTCCATTTGGTGCCTGTACTTGATTGCAGGTCAAGTCAAGTTTGATATTAACAGGTCATCTCAGAATTGATTTAGAGATAATGCAGGGTAACAGATCAGTTTGTGTTGAGCTTTGTGGGTATGGAGCAAGTAGGGGTCGGGAGATAAAAAACAACCTCACATGTTTAAACCTGTTTTAAAATGTTTTCACTAACATGCTTTATGTGTTCACTGCATATAAGAGGGATTATTGAGTGGTGCCTGGAATGTGTGTTGGATGTAGGCTTATTCTGTTTTGGATGGACTATGCAAGACACATGACCCCCCAGTTGTCAGAAGGTATTTTACACACTGATTATATGGATACACTTATATGGATACACATTCCACTAGTTTGGGATGTGATTGCAAGTGGCGAAATTGAAAACTTACTGTAATAGCCCTCTTGACATGACAGAAAAAAAGATTCTACAACAAGGTCTTTCGACTGTGGTGTCAAATCTATTCTCTTTCAATTTCATGTAAAGTACTTACATTCTTGACGTCTTGTTCTCCCTTTAACACATCCATTAACAACATGCCTACTGCAACATCCCATTTTTCTTTTTGTTTTCCAATCACTGAGCTTAATTTTCACATTGACTCACATTGACTTAAATTGAAAACAAATTGTTATTGAATGGACCTCAACTGCAAGACAAAAGCATATTGTGGCAAGTTGTTTAATGGGGGTTTTATGGTTAGATCCATGCAAAGGAAGACATTAGAACAGTTAATAGTAGCAATTCAGTATGGTAATGGTAATTAGGGACAGGTTCAGGATGAGTAATACAAGTGGAGGTTCAAGGTAAGGTAAGGGGGGACAAATGAAGGCTTATTGGGCGCAGCTTTATTTCACGTGCTGTAGCTTTGAAGAAAAGCTTAAACAGTAGCTTGCCTAAAATTCATTATTGGTGCAGTAGGGAGGAGCTATTCAAAACTGCTGCAGTGGGGTTATTTAGAAAAACAACGTTTTTCTAAGGTTACCAAAAATGGTGTCGACACAAGGTCTTCATTTTAAGAGCACATTACCTCAAAATACAATTGAACAATATTTATATTTTAATCATGGACAAGTGGCCATGACCATGCTCTCAATCATGAATTATCCCCTACATAACTAACATTAAGTTAGATAAATACTCAAAGAAGAATTAAAATGTGCTGCATTGACTCCTTCTCTGGTGTCATTCTGTATTTTTCTTATTGTCAATAAATCCCTGAAAAGACAGAAACTAACAATGTCTTAGTGTGTGAACTAAAACAGGAAGAAATAGTGTATTTGTTGGGTACTATTTTCAGATTTCAGATTAATCCACATTTGTTGTTCTATTGAGTGTTTGGGGCAGCAGGACGGTGTGTGTATTCATGGTAATGAAGGAACTCAGTGCAACAGTGTGGCTCATTGATGTGTTTTTAATAGTTTCTGGACAACAATGGAGCTCTGTGGCACAGAGATCAAACTTTGGATAAACACACAATACTTAACTACCATACTTAATAGAACACATTTATTGTTGGTTTGGCTCTGCACATGGGGATTTGTTGACAAGAAGAAAATTATAGAATATCACCAAACGTATCCTTTAACTCCGTTTGACTCTGATCCTAAGTACTGCCCTTATAGTGCAGACATGCTGGTGGTGCACTGTGCACAGACCTGGGCCCTCATTTATAAAATTGTGCATAGGATTCACGTCAGAAGGTTGCGTAAGGACGAAACACAGAAAGTGCTTACGCACAAAAATATTCTGATTTATAACACAGTGCGCACACACGTCCTACGCCGGTTTCCCTTTATAAATCACAATCAACTCGAAATGTGGCGCACCTTTTGCGAGCTTCATGTAACGCCCATAGTGGCCCATAAATAGTCAGTGAAACGCCCCTAATTAATATTCTTTCATACTGACTGCATGAAGACGATCATGACAAACACCAACAGAAAGGCTAAAAAAATAAATTTCACATAGTGTGATATCGAAGTTCTTGTTGGGGAGGTTGAGACAAGAAAAAAATGTTGTTTGGTGGACACTGTGTGGGCATTACAAATGCCGTTAGAGTGGCAGCATGTGGCGGACGCTGTGAATGCTACTGCCTTCTCAAGGTCGGGCCGTGGCTGAAATAAAACAGAAGTGGTCCGACATAAAAGTGGACGCCAAAAAGCGCATAGCCTTACACAAGCTGTTTGTGTCACTGGTGGTGGGGGGGGACACCGGAGCTCATGAGAAACTGGCAGGAATTATCGGGGAATCCCTCCTGAATGGAGTAGTGACGTAGGCGGAGGGGGACACAGGTAAACCTTAAACTTCTCAAAACACAGTTACAAAGTGTTTTACAATAAAAACAAAACACATTTAAAACACAGAGATAAAACAAACTGAAAGCCATAAAATACAAACACATTATCAAACACAATATATGATATATGATAACAATATATGTAACTATACACTTGTATCTGCCCAAACTGAGGCATCGAAAACGGCATCAGTATAACGTAATTTGTCCAACTGCAATAATAGATATCTCCGTTTGTATTTATTATCCTGTTTTTTTGTGTGTGCACTCCAGGGAGTAGGCTATCCATCAAACAGGTGTTGGTTTGTTCATTGTAAGAATGGCTTTTATCCGTTTTTGCAAATGAACTCTTCATAGATGATATGTGATTTCTGGCGTTTCATCCTTCTGCCATCGGAGTCGCAGTTTCTTATGTCTCCAGTTTATGTGCGTACGCATGGGTCAGAGTTACCGTGGAGGACCGCACATTCTCCCGTCAACTTCGTTTTTTATAAATCCCAAAGTTTGCTTAGAAAGTGGCGTACGCCTTCTTCTGTACGTACGCAACGTTTATAAATGAGGCCCCTGGGCTCAGATAATATTTGAAACAATTTTCAAACAAGGACGGGTACACTGTTTTTCAACCAGGACTATACTGTGTCTTATCATTTATGTTAGGCATAACCAGTGGTGTAGTGGTGTCTTGGAAGGTGGGTATACTGTGGCCTCCACAAGCTACTTCTAAATACTGTATTCTCATGCATTGGATCAACAGTAAGGGAAGGGACTTTTGTTCCTCTAATTATTTTTTTTCTTAGGGCTCAAGCACGAAAGTGCCAGGGACCGTTGAAAGTGCAAGGAACCTGTTGTTTTTGTAGAGATTATTAGGGCCAGAGCACGGACGTGCTAGGGCTCAACGGTCAGTGCCAGGAACCTATTGTTTTTGTAGATATTATTATTATTTTTCCGCACCAAGAACGCATTTCTGAGGGGCTTAGGATGCTCGAAAACTCACAAATTTTGGCACACACATCAGACCTGGTAAAAATCGCAAAGTTCTGCAGTGAGTGGGATTGGGCGTGGCCAGCGGGCTCTATAGCGCCCCCCAAACACATGCCATGTTTGGGATAAAGGTGCTTTGTTGTTGATGAGAATTAGTGGGATCATTGCTCTCATCATTCTGACCACATTTCAATACCTTTTAAGACGGTTTTCCCAACAGGAAGTCAGCCATTTTGGACCTCCTGCAGAAATCTCAACTTTCCAGACACATGTTTGAGGCCTTTAGGATGCTCAAAAACTCACGAAACTTGGCACCCATATTTAAAGGTGTAAACATTTGGATTTGATATTGCATTCAGGCTTAGGCATGGCACGCCAGCTCTATAGTGCCCCCTGATAAATTTTAGCCTTCAAACGCACTTTTGACGTCCTTGGCATACTCGAAAACTCAGGAAACTTGGCACACCCATCAAAACCTGTGAACATTGCAAGAATGTACAGTAATTGGATTCATGCATGTTTAGTGGGTCTTATTGCTCTTATCATTCCGGACATATTTCACATTGGCTTCCATTATCTTCGCTCAACCTGAAGTCAGCTATTTTGAATTTTGTGTATTTTTCCTGTATTTTGTTCCAATTTTTTCAAACTTGTCCTAGAGGGTTTACTATAGGATTCATTTGAAATTTGGTTGGTATAACCCTCAGACTAATGTGACACTGAATTGCGAAGGAATTTTTGATTTCTTGAATGGTAATGTCATAGGTCATGAAACAACGCCATTTTGGGCAATTTACGTGTATGGAACTTTTCAGATTCCTCCTAGAGGATTCAAGAGATTCTCTTCAAGTTTGGTTGGCTTAACCTCAAGACATGTGTGATGCTAAATTGTGAAGCTTTTGAGTTTTCGTGGACGCAGTTGCTGTGTTGAGGCGGACAATATGCATGTTTCGCGATGAACACAAAGCCCTTTTTGAAGGGCTTAAACTCATGGAATTTGGCACACACATCGGAAGTGGTGAAAGTTTTTATCTGATGTGGGTCTTTGGCTTGGATGTGGCAAGATGGCTTGATAGCACCCCCTTCAAAATCTCATCTAAGCAGCCCTCGCAGTACGTTTCACCTAAATGTATAAAAGTTGGTAGGCACATGTAACATCTCCAGACTTACAAAATAGTATCTTGGTGCCATGCCCTAAACCCAACAGGAAGTCTGTAATTTTGAATTTAGTGTGAATGTTTAGTGGATTATTTACCATTTACAGGGTCTCTGCTTCTACAAACTCCTCCTTACACTTTTCCAGGATCCATCTCAAATTTGGTCAGCAAAGACTTGAGACTTTCATGGTGCCAAATTGTGAAGCTTTTCAGTTTTCATGAAACGTCGCTGCCACGGCGAGGCACATAATTTGCATTTTTCGCCATGAAACTGGAAGTTGTATTAACTTGACTGTACATTGTCCAATATGCTACAAACTTGTTTGATAAGAATCCAGGCCTGAAGATTTGTACATGTCAGTATTGAGTCATAGTCATAGCGCAACCTACTGGCAAAAAGAAACACTACTGTCAACAGAAAGCAAGCCATATGTGGCAAACATCATTTGATTTACATGAAATTGACATTATGTGGTCCACTCTAGATATACAACAACATCTGTTGATGTGTGGAGCGGGGTCGCCATGGCAGATGCGCGACGCCATGCCAAACAGGAAGTGGGAATAATGCAAGTGATATTCAACTCCTTTGTGCAGTATCCAATAGTCGTGAAGGTTGAGAGCTGTGTCAGCCGGCCTCCAGTATCAAGACCACGACTGTCGTTTCCCCCGAGACGTATGGGGGTGCGAAGGCCTACTCAACGTTGCTTGCAGCTTTAATTATTATCATTATTATTAGCATTTTTTTATAGGTTAGGGTGGGTTCAGACACCAGCACTCCATGAAAAAAACGCAGTCTTCTCAGTCAGTTGAACAGTGTCACTGCACTGGGGGCTCTGGCAAAAAAACAACTTTATGACGCAATATCATTTGACAAGGTGCTATACCAGCCAATCAAATATGTGCAAGTGTACATTCGTGGTCGATGGCTATGTAACGTGAATGACAAATTTGTACTGTTTACGTGATGAAAAGACAGGATATTTCCAGTTTTTAAATCCTTTCTCATAGTATTATAATCTACTGTGTAGTGTTTTGGTGTCTGGTACACTGGTCAGTCTTCAGACTCATGGATCTCTTAATCTTCCTAGATTCTATGTGACCAGTAACTAAAATGACACGCCCACATAAACGTAGCTTTTTTTTTTAACACAGGGCTGTATCTGTCTGAACACCTGCTTCGGACAATACTTCAGTTGCCTCAAAGATCATTTTCCCCTAAGTCTAGTCAACAAAGTCTACCAGATTACATGAAAGACTGTAACCTGACTGGCTGCACCCTCGCTTTAGACCTTCAAACCATCAATCTCATCTTCACAAGAAGGGAGGTCCACAGTACAAACCATTCTTTCCATCATGGAAAGTTCATCTACAAACATCTACAGGTCCTTGTCAACTGAACAAACTAAATCTTATTGCAGATGATGACTGTTTGATATGGTCACAAGCATTTGTGTTTAGGCCCAAAGCAAAGCTGCAGTAAAATGCTAAGTTTCTCAAAAAGGAAGGTATGGTGAATTTGTGTTGTGTGTAATTATAAATGAATGTTAATGAGGTCTGTGTCGGAAAACAGTGAACCTGTCCTTTAAAGACAGTGAAAGAGAAATAAATACAACTGGTCATACTACGAGTCATCCCCCAGATGAAAAAAAAACAACCGTAAAAAACATAATGGTATTGAGTGAAAATAAAGGTTTATTTTTCAGTCTGGTATAGATTGGTGTGGTATATTCCCTACATATTCCATTTCACAGCGGAGTGCATGAAAATGTGTTCAAAGACTATCACATCCATTCAAGCCTTTGTGTGTTTATGATGAAATGATTGCATATTGATGGGGCATATTGTAAATATAAAGGCAGCAGTGTTGGCAACCAACCTGACTGATGGTGCTCATGGCCCTCATGTAGCTTTCATTGCGTGAGCGGTATTGGGGTGAGGACAGCAGCGATTTGGGGTCGAGGAGGGTTTTGGGGTCCAGGGTATCGAGGCTTCTATTGATTGAAACCTCACTCACCGCACGCAAGTAACTGTGGCTCCTGATCTGCAGTTTGGGGGAGTGCTCCGTCGAAATCCTGACAGAGGGATGACAGAGATGTAGAGTTATACACAAGGTTATCTCCCAACTTTGTCAACATTGTAATACTCTATGTCAGTCAGCACAGTGGTCACCATCCATGCTACATGGCCAACCACATAACTGAACCACATGGTGGTCAGCTGCTGGAGTCATTCAGCATGCACATAATTATTTATCAACCACAGCAGCTTCTGAAGCAGCCAGAATCTCTGCTTTGGCAAATCTAGAGTATGTCATACAATCAACTCAGAGCTTAAGCTTGCAACTCCTTGTCTTTAGCTGTAGTACATTTGTAACAGTGGTTAATTCAGCGTTTCCACTACATGGTTTTATCAATATAGCTATCAAGATTTAAAACAAGCAGGTTTTTCATTATAGTGTGCAGTTTCAAGTTTTAAGCTGCAAAGCATCTTTTCAGTACAGTAAAAAAGTCAATCAAACATGCTTTACCGACAAAAACAACAAAATGAAGAATATAAAGCTCTCAAAATTCTATTTAGTTTTTACCTACTAAGTGAACACATCTGACCCGCATTCAGGGCAATAGCAGTTAAGCTAGCATTAATGCTAACAATGCTAGCCACTCTCATAAAATATTGGACTTGAACTGAGATTGACCTTAGCAGTTTATTCCTAATACCAGGAATGACTCTGGCCACTTCTTTTTTCCCCACCATTGCATTGCTCAAATTATCTCCATGAGCACTATGGCCTCAGAGCCACTGTGGTTGGTGGAGATATTAATACATATGAAAAGTATGTAACTTATGAGAGTTCCAAAATGATACAGGTACGTTTTGCTGTGCTGTTATCATAATGTTCTTCTTGAAAATCTATGACTATCTCCTGTCTACCAGGGTCTTTTAAAGGGAAGATGTTTACCATATGTGACTAATTTAAGACTTGTCATTTTGTAAATGACCATGGTCATGCAAAAGCAAAGTAATATACTGTACATGTACAATGTGTGGGATTTAATCATTGTTTGTGTATGTAGGCAACTTATAATAAATACCAATCTTCTTCTGCACAGGTTTAGAACTTCTCCCACACACACTTCTATAATGAGGACTCATTCAGCTGTTCAGAGTCTGTTCAGAGTTATGGTCATTTTTTACCATAACATTATGCATGTACTTTTATCACCTTGGTCTCTCTAAGCATTAACAACATGAGACAATTTAGATTATAAGAAAAAAGAATGAAAAAAACAACACCACTTCAGTAAAGGACATTTCAAATTAAAATGTTGTAATGTTGCTAATGGGGTTAAGTATTAAACAGACAGCAGAGTATGTGTAAATATGTCTTACTGGCCAAGTGCCAGAATACCATAAAAGAAACCAGCTTCGTTTAGCTTTATAGATATGGCTCTTTCAGTGTTTCAGATTTGAAACATTCCTGATCGATGACTTTGTAACACGAATGATGAATTTCTTCTGTTTACCTCGTGATTGTCGTGATGAAAGACAACAGATAACTTTCCAGAGTTTTAAAATCCTGTCTCATAGTATTATAATCCACTGTGCAGTCTTTTGGTGTCTGGTAAGTCTTCAAACTCATGGATCTCTTATCCTATGTCACCAGTAACTGAAATGACACACCCACATAAACGCAACATTTTTTTAACACAGGGCTGTATTCTGTCAGAACACCTGCTTCGGACAACACATCAATTGCCTCAAAGAACATTTTTCCTTAGGTCTAGTCAACAAAGTCTACCAGATTACATGAAAGACTGTAACCTGGCTGGCTAAGCAACAACAACATGATGAGATGTTACAATTTAGATTACAAGAAAAAAAGAATAAAAAAAACAACAACACTTAAGTAAAGAACATTTCAAATTAACAGCTGATCAAATGATGATGTCAGGTAGCCAAATCTCAACAAGTCTAAAAACGTTATATTAAAGGGAATAGAAAGAGATGTGTGAATGTATTTGATTCATAGTGCACTCCGCTTGTCACAACTTCAAGTCTGTAATGTATCACAGTCACAGAAATGTTGTCGAGATTTGAGAAACGCCAGGACCACTAGTAAAATATGCTATATTCACTTTTAGTGGTTTTATTATGCATTGTGCTCTTCATTTTATGGATTACATGTTATTTATGATTTCTTTTTTGTCCATGCCCATGTCCCATGCTGTTTTGAGTCTGTTTTCTTTGCTTTGGTTGAGACTCGTCCTCAAAAGACTTGAGACTCATGAACATTCTTTTTTTCTCTATTCTTTTGGTGCATTAACATGAACAGGAAATGTCTGATGAGCTGAATGTCATTCCCTTCCTTATTATCATGCGTAACCTTATGCATCTGGTGCACACCGCCACTTACCTGGATCAGTGGGGTCCTTGTCTTTCTTGAGAATCAATAAAATCAATGCATTATTAAACGTTCGCAGAAGCTGCCCTAATGGTAATGCTTCTTGATATACCTTTGATAGTATGGGAGCCAATACGTCAGCCTATTGCTTGTAATATTCTGTTGGAAAGCCATCTAACCTAGGTGACTTCCCCATTTTCATTGATAAGATAGCTGCCCTAACTTCCTATTCTGTTATGGAACTGTCCAGATCTTCTTCTGGTCCATTGACAATTCAGGGAGGACAATTTTTGAAAAGAATGCTTCCAGCTTGTCTGGTTCTAATTTCACCTGACTTGTAAAGCTCATCATAAATCCAAGAAATCCAGAAACACCTTGTTAATGTCTCCATTACTAGTTACCAAATCCCCTTTATCAGGTTTCATAGCATTATTTAATTGTCGAGCCAGTAGTTTCCCTGCCTTTTCCCCACTTTCATAAAAATTAGCTTTCAGCCTAAACAGTGCATACTCGGCCCTCTTACTATACACTTCATTAAGTTCAAATTTCAATTCACACACCTGTTTCAGCCAAGTATCAGTATAGTTCTCTGCCAAATCTTTCTCACACTCAAACTTTAAGTTGAGATTCAAGCTCCTTGATTTTTTTCTTTTCTTTTTGCTCTTCCCACTTTATCTGTTGACCCATTATTTATTTGGAAGAAAAAAACAGTTCCTCTTCAAGCAGATTGCTGAATACTTCTTGTATTGTGATCTTGAAACAGATGTATTAAAACTCCACCTACTTTTCTTTGCCTCGTCTGACTCCACTGACATAGTTGAACTGTAGCATTGTCTGTTAGAGCAACAATTTCCCCCATCATTTTGTTTATCTTGTGAAAAGGTCTGGCTCTTCCTTATTAGGGACATAAATTTAATTTTACCCCCATTGATTTCAGCTTCCACACATACTGTATCATTCTCCCTTCTCCATTCTTATGCTGCTCTATCATGATGAAATTCAACTTTTTATGTACCAACACTGCCAGTCCGTGTTTTTTACTAGAGAATGAGCTGTGGAACACCTGACCCACCCAGTTTCTCTTGAGTTTGGTAGTCTCTAAATCAACCAAATGGGTTTCCTGTATAAAAGCTCCACTTCTTGGGATTTAAGGTAAGACATGAACTTCCTTCTCTTTAAGGGATTTTGTGACCAGTTGATGTTACAGGACACAAGTCTTACGTATTTAACCATTTCCTAGCTATTGACATGTGACACCAATACCATTTCAACAATGTCGTGAGTTCCAAAACTTTTCTAATAAAGAGAAAATGATTCATATTATGGTGCTGTCTGACTGCCAAACAAAATACTAAAAAAAAACCTCCTACTTACAATTCCAAGACAATTCCCGTCATGTGTCACCTTCAAAAACTTGAGACACATGAAAGATAAAAAGAAAAATACTCCCACAATCATGGTATGTAACTCCTCTGACAGGTGGTGTGCCATATGCAGTGACCCCGCCAGAGTGTAATCATCACTATTTATCTATGCCCCTCTAATGGCTCATGTGCAGGATGAAACATTAGGTATAAAAACATAAACACAAGATGAGGGAAAAGGAGGGGCACATTATATTTGGGTAACAAAAATGTCTCAAAACAGCATTATAACCCAACTCAAATAGATCCATTTAGGTTTTGTAATCCCCCTGGAAAATAACCACCTCAAGCCCGTGTGTCATTCTACAGTATTCAGCTTTGTATCAAAACGTAGTCTTATAGTTGCCTATTTATGTTTATAGTTGTGATAGAACAGTGAGCATAGAGAGGGAGAGGGAAAGAGAGAGAAAGGGATCCGTTGCATTTTGAGGGTTGTCAAAGACCCAGGGAGCACCCTCTCCTACATTGCTCAGCAGTGCAGGATACAGCAGGCTGAACTTCATCTTGTGCTCGTGGAGTGCTTTCTTGCACTGTCTGAAGCTCTCACGTTTTTCTTGGGTCTCCCTTGAAAAATCGGGAAAGATCATCACCTGTTTCCCCTCCCACACGATTTTATGTCTTTCTCTGGCAGCTCACAGGATTTGTTGTCGGGCTTAGTGTCGAAGAAAATCTGCAATGGTCGTTCTGGGTCTCTCGTTGAGTGTGGGCCCACGTGCATGGACCCTATGTGCTCTCTCCATCTCAAAGCCCCCCGACAGGTGGATCAATGCCGAGGACAGACACAAGAAATGTATTTAGGAGGCCAAGTGTGTCTTTCCCCTCCACTCCCTCAGCAATCCCAACAAACCTCAGGCTGTTACGTCTAGATCTATCCTCAACAGCGGCCGATCTTGCAAAAATCTCCTCCAAGTCTGCCTTCATAACGGGAGGGTTATCTTTCTGCCCAGCTAATGTGTCTTCCAGCTCGCTTACCCTCTCCTTAACTTCAGTCACGCGGGTCAAAAGTGAGAATAGTTTTGCCTCAACAGACGCTGTGGTTTTCTTAATAGTTTTTAGGTCTTCAACTTCACCTGCAAAGAGTTTTATTTGTAATATCCCCTGCTGCTTCGTCATCGCACAGTCTTTGTTCCGTGTCAATAGACTCACTTTGCGCACATGACTGGGTTGTAGGACATGTCAGCTTTTTCCTCTGTTCATGAGGGTTCTTCAGTTGATTTTTGGTGGGTTTAGACATTGTTTGGTTATTATGACTAAACCAAACAAGAATATGAAATACTGAGTCTGAAAATAATTAATCTTAAAGGGGCTGTATGTAAGTTTTTGCATGTATAAACGTTTTTTAATGGTTTTTTATTGCCAATGTGTGAACAGATTGTAACCTAACCTAAAAAATGAGACCTTCTGTGACTTTCTCAGTTGCCTCTATCAGCCTGTAGACTGATTTTAATGTGAAGAACTCGGGACGGTCACTCGTCACATATGGACGCTTGGTCAGGACCCCTTGGTGTCACTTTTTAACGCACTGGTCATGGCATCATCTTTCAATGTGCAGGATAGTCCGATAGACTTCTATAGAACAACAGCGCAGTGCGTAACACTAGCTAATGTTAGCTCTATGATACTACTTCATGTTTATTCAGATGTAATGTTACACAAGTTAAACAATAAGCAGCTATCTATGTCTATAAACAATGATGTCACTGCTGTATTTATGCCTAATTTAGATGACGTTATTTTGAGTGTTGATTGACCAGCTACAATGTTAGAATAGACCTGATCGAGCAAGCATTTTAAAAGTTGTTTGTTTGTCGTCTTGTGGACAGACCTGACAGAGCATGAATTCAGACTTTTTACAAATCAGCATCATGATGTAGTTATTTCAGCACCCTTTTGATCTGTTTATTGCAATTAAATCACAGCAAAATCTGTTTATTTTGGGATCATACCGCTGTAGTAAGTGGTCCGCTAAGCTACCATCAACAGACGACCGGCACACACCACAACACAGACTCACAACTCAACACAGGCAACACATCTTATTTATAATATTCCGTCTGGTTCACTCACGGTTAGCGTTTTCATCCAGCTAATGTAGCTCTGCTGACGTTGCTGAGCCTCTCTGTGAAAGCTAGACAAACAGCGATAAGCTGGCTAGCAAGCTATCAATATGATGCTTGTCAATCACGTCCAGTCTCATGTGTGTCACGTCACTGTTTGGCCGATGCTGGCACAGGCACGAGCAGTTGACTTAATGGCCACAGGTGTCATTGTTAACAAGCATTTTCTGAACGTTACATACAGAACATTTTAAGGATATTTCTAGCATTGTCACTGGAGCACACAAACTAGGTGGCCATCTCCATCTTCGTGTCATGTTCTCCCTTATCAGATTAATGTTAAGGCAACACCACATCCTGCTGCAGGCTTCATGTAGGACCCTATGAAATACGTTTATATTTTTTCCAGATTCCAGATTCCGATGTTTTCTGTTTGAATTTTTCTGAATTCTGTGTTTTACGATTTAAGCACATTTTGTCATCAGAAAGTGTCTAATCATACACTACACTGTATAAGAGTGAAGTTACTGAATATTTTTGTAGAATCTATTCGGTGTTGCACTTTTTAGACGGTCCCTGCGCACTCGTCTCACAGCCAGCTGTACATAGAGACCAGTGTTATTTGTCCAGCTTGGAGGACGGCTCGTTTTGATGAAAATTAGTTTTTAGCTCGTTATCTACCTTACTACGGTTGGTTTTTCACAGCTTAGGTGCTGTGAAAAAAATGCTTATAATGGTAGGGAAAACCCTGACTTTTATAAATTGCATCCACATTTTGGCAAATTCTACGATATTGCGCGTTTTACAGTTGATTCCATTTTTATTATCAAACTCTGCGATTCCATCCATGTTTTCCTCATGGCTTCAGTGACAATGTGTGAAATCAACTTAAACTGATTCTATTTAATTCATGAAATCAGGTTACAATAGTACCTTCATGAATAGCTCATGTTTCCTGAATCCTTGTACCAGACGTTGTTTCTCAAGCAATGTCTACGGTTAACTTTTAAAAATATTAAAATTATCAGTATAACATGAAGCAAACCCGAAGCCTTGGGGACTCTGTAGGCTCCACATTTAACCACAACAATGGTCTCTTCTTCTGTTGTGTTCTCTGTCATCCCTGTGCTTTTAATTGCAGATATCCACAAATCTCAGTGGATATTGTTTATAGAGAGGAATATAAAGAATATACAGAATTTTACACTCTGTTGTTGTTGTTCATTACACACATAGGCCCGAAATACACACACGCATACCAGTCCACACTCCATACTGTGGTCCATGCTGTATTTGAATCAGCCACCAAGCCAAGTCCCTACGACCTGGGCTACAACCGCCCATAAATACACACCTCTGAATATGATGAAGTTTAACTGCCATTTGGTACAACTTATGTTCCTGCAGTTTTTACATAATGTTTGTTTGTTGTAGTGGTGAGTTTCTTTGATAAGACTATCTCATGTGAACCTCAACAGTCGGTATTAATCCATTTATGTATGTGCTATATTGTGGCCAAATTCTTACACAGATAGTCAGTGGTCGTGTCTACAATGTGAATTCCTGGATATTAAATATTCATCTGCAATTTTCTGTAGTGGTCCCAGTAATATTTGTTCTTAAAGTGTACTGAGGTAGCATTACATGACATGGTTAAGCTACGTTTGAGTCAAAAAATGTTCTAAATGCAGTTGCAAGAACAAAACTCTCCACTTATGTCTTAAAAAGAAGAAGAAGAAGATTTACTTTATTAATCCCCTGAGGGAAATTCGATTTTTTTCACTCTTGAATTACACACACATAGGCCAGAAACACAAACATGCACACACATGACCCATAGACATGCAATTGGGGGAGAGATGGTCGAGTGATGGGGCTGCCGTGTAACCCCCCACAAGCAGTTAGGGGTTCAGTGCCTTGATCAAGGACATCTTGGCAGTGCCCAGGAGGGGAACTGGCACCTCTCCAGCTATCAGTTCACACTCTGTTCTGTGGTTTTTGCTTCCCGAGTTACAAGATGTTTGATTTGAGAGAGAAGTTATTCTAATTATAACTATAGACTATTCTAAAGATCTATTAACTCCCTGCTCTTTCATTCGTTTCTATCTGCAGGATGTCTCTCATTTTTCGGACTCACTTTGTGTTGAGTTTTTTGTCAGAGTGGTTGTTATTTGGGGTGTTTAACTTTGCGCTTTCCCTCACTCTGTGCACATGGAGAGCTGTTTCCTCTCCTACTCTGCTCTGTGCTGGACTGTTACTGTCTGTAACTGTCGTCTCCACTTCTCACAGCAGCAGGTTTTATCTTCTTTTCCAGTTTCATTCCCTCAGGATGAATATCAGGTATTGTGCCGTCTCTGTGCCATCTGTGCACATATGACGTACTGTGATGCTCACTGACGGAGTATGGACTGGTTATTGTTATCACGTGAAATGTGTGTGTGTTTGTGCTTGTGGGTACCTGACGGACCCAGTGAGGCATGGACCACATCCTGCTTGGCCCATATCCCACTAGCGATAGCCTTAGAGGGCGTGCCTGTACTAAATAGAAAGTTAGTTACATACTGAAACTCCAGATTCTAGGAGCATAGGCGCAGCCCTCTATGCTGTGGGCCCCACTGCTTCCTTTAACTAGCTGAAGAAAAAGCAGTTTTTGGGAGCCGGTCTGAGTTCAAGTTATACACAAGGCGAGACCGAGGTGGGGCCCACGTAGTAAGTGGGCGTAGACTAAAAGTCTTAAATGCTGCGCAAACGAGGGATAAACCCACTAGCCATCGCTGCGCCTGTACTCACAGAATCTGGAGTTGCGGTATGTAACTAACGTTTGTGCCTATTCATTTTGAAAGAGCAATGCCCAATGGGAAACTCCAACACTCACTCACTCACTCAGTCAGGGACAGACTTTCGCATTTACAGGGCTAGCCCCCCACTTTGCTGCGGTCCAGCCAAAAACATATTTGAGTAAAATAACAAAATAATAGGCCTGCCCATGTGTATCATTCATACATGCATGGTTAAAAAACACAATAACGGAAAAATCCACCATACTATTTTCATGAAATTTCATATTGTTCAATCATGACGTTTCAGCCTTATTTAAACATGGGAGAAGGGTAAGAATAAATTGATAAAGAAAAAATTTCGTGTGAGTGGACAAGATTGAAGTTTTGGTAAATATATAATGTTAGGAAAAGAAGGACAGAGGCAATGAAATCTTACTGTAGAGTGGTCATCTCAGTCAGTGATGGCTGTGTGGCTTTCAGGTAGCTGGCCCTGCGTGCCTGGATTTTGGGGGAAGGTTTGGGACTCCCGTCAGAGTCTCCGCTGTCGTCCTCAGCCATGGCTTTGACATAGCTGCCGCTCCTCATCCTCCGACAGGGGATGTCATCCTCCTTTACCAGAGGAGAGAAGCCACTCCATTCATCCTGAGGTACCTGATGACCGGACGAGGAGGACAGAGAAACACTGTCAGGATGCACTCCACTGCTGTCTGAGTCCAAGCCACCAAACTGGCTAACTACACTGTCCTGATGGTACATGGAACCTATAAAACAGAGCTAACATGCAGTACAACAATAATTATGACACAGAGCAAGATCTGGCATCCAGAAACACAGACTGGACTACTGATGGCTGGTATTTTTCTTAATCCACCACTCTTTTACACACATGCATCCATACACAGCTCCCACACTGCTGTGGTACAGTCTGTTGGCTAATTAGCATGGCACAGTATGTGTATGGGCCTGTGTTGGGTCAGTCTGAAGTTTCTCTCTGGCTAATTATTACATCTGCTTTCCAGGAGTCAGCTCAGTTCACCAACACAGAACTGTGTCCATACATGAGCACAGGAGAGTGTGTGTGTGTGAGTGTGTGTGTGTGTGTGTGTGTGCGTGTGTGTGTTTAATGTGTCTGCACTGATCTGACCGGGGGGTCTGTTTGTTAATTGAGAAAGACTTGTTATATGGGATAAGGTAGGTTTTCTGACAATAACTGCATAAACATAAATAAATCAACTGAACAAAATGTACAAATTAACATAAAGATATAGATATAGATATACCAAACAGTGGTTTAAAGAATAAAAAAACGGAGGTTGGAGATTGATTTTATGTATTACAAAACATAAATGCAAAAAATCAGAGGAAAAGTAATTGTTTTGAGCAATGNTTTCAACATTTTTCATCATGGTGAATTATTGTGTTGTGCAGGTTTCACAAACTCCAGCCTGTCAGGACGTCCAGTCCACAGTTTTCAGGAAAAGCAGCGGCGCTAGCTCTCTGCCTGGTGCGTGTTGTGCAGTTGAAGAGACGGGACTTTACTGGTGCTTCTGTAACGAGAAACACGGTCGTGTGCGGCGCTCATGTTAGACCGGAGGATATGATGGAACTGAGGATGGGATGTCGAAGCCAGTCCTGTGTGAGACAGACAGCTGGTGCAGTTCCTTCAGTACACACAGCTGCTTCATCAGGTACATCTGTATCTTGGACCACTGTGGTTTCATTCCAATTGTATAGAAAACCAGGTCATTGAAAGAACTCAACAGAGTAATAGATTACTACTCCTCTGGCCATTATTTCTTCTAATCCTGGTCTCCTGGCGTGACTTCTTGATGTTAAACTTGACCTAGCTTGGCCTCTCTCCCTTTTTTTACTTCATGTTCAATTCGTCTTTTTTGATGCGGGAGTAAAACTATAGTAGTGTATATATATGTATATTTTTTGAAAATCTAGTTTCTGCATCATTTTCCTACGCATTGATTCACTGGGGTCTCCAACCTGCCAGTTGTTCTTTAAAGGGTCAGTTCACCAAAATCCCAAAAAATGAAATAGATTTCTCACTTCCCTCTAGTGGTATCTATCCAGTCGCATAGTTTTGGTTTGATCAGTCCATTCTGAGGTATCTGTCTCTCAGATTTCTGCCTCTACCCGTGGAGGTGAAATACAATCTGTTCACAGGGACGTCTGTTTCCTTACAGTAATAATACTGTTGAACAATCTGAACCAATAATGTTTAAAGGTGTAACGAGTAGGATTTTCCTAAAAAAAACAATGTATAGAGTCAAACAACAATAATTCCTCTCAATCATCACTTATGACCCACTAGAAGTGTGTGGCGGTGTCTGTATCTGCAGAGACCCTGCCCTCTGCCTGTATTTTCTTATTTTGCTGTGCTCGGGACGTTTCTGGGCATCAACCTTTGGGCAGTGGTGTGTAGCCCCCAGCCAATAACAGCGCGCAGGGTGTGAGGGCAGGACTCTATAAAAATGTAGCGACCAGGTGCCAGATCGTAAGCACGTGGGACCACTAGAAGCTTTGAGCCGGGGAGGAGGGGCCAAATTTGAATGTTGTGTTTACAAACAGCAATCGACAAATCCTACTCGTTATACCTTTAAGGTTATATGTAGAAATGCTATTTTAAAACCTTAAAATTAAACAGTGCTAGTACTACAACTACTAGAGAACAGTACTGCAACTATAAATTATATATACAGTATAGCATAAATATACACTCTTTGTAAACTGTGTTACTCTACTGCTGTCTACAGCAGAAAACAGAGAAATAATACAGAGACAATATAAAGACCACAGCGAGTAAAAGGAATCAATCAAGAGAAACTGCAGAGGCCTGTAATTTGAGAGCAGTTAACTGGCGCAATAGGCTAATAACTACTGTCTTATTATAACTGTTCTCTGAGTTTGACATAGACACCAACAAAATGTACTGTTAAAATACAATAAACATGAGAAAGATAAGATACTGTACAAGTGTAACAGTCCCAGCAATAATATGTGCCAAAACCATATGAGGAAAATATATTAAATTATAGTATAGTACTGAAAGAATGTGAGATATGTAAGATAAGTATTATATAGGAGAATACTATACTAGTATTATATAGGAGATGAAAATAATCAAAAGAAGTGATCTGGAATAATATGCTAGTTTTGAAATGGTTCCCTAAGCCTTTTATTGTGACCAATCTAATAGTACTAATTATGCCGTTTAATCAGCATCCTGATTGGATGGATTATCTTGGCAAAGGAGAAGTTTGTGTACATAGAAAAAGTCTTAGATTTTTTCATTTCAAGTCATGAAAAATGGGAGTGAAAACAAAAGTGTTGTATTTATATCTTTGTTCAGTGTAATAGCAGTAATGAGGCTCCGCTCCAATTAGCTGTGCCACTAAGCCATGACAGAGAGCAAGCAGGCATAACTCCAGGGACTGGCACACCTGTATTGGAATACTGAGATTATTAATGTTATTAGTTACACCTGTGTATCCAAACGTCAGGCAAGACAAGGGTCTATCGCACATGCTGCCTTCCAAAGACTTTCCAAAGATCTTTCATAAATTTCATATTTTATGTACTCTATGCAACAGCAGGTCTTTGCCTTTTCCTAGAGAAAGTTATAGTGGAGTAATGGTGACCCCCCAAAAATCTGTGCCCCCATACAGTACAAGGTAACGTCCCGGAGTTTGGAGTTACACAAGTGAAATGCAAGCCTTCATGCCTACGGTGCAGACAGATGTGTTGTTTAAAGTCTCAGTACGTGTGATCTCTTTTGTCTGAAGACTGCTGGGTCTTAACAGGGCTGCTGAACTGAAACTTTACTGATAATAATAGTATGTTAAGATATGATGAATCTCCATGATGTCTATATATACAGTATAGCTTATAGTCTGTAGTTGGTATACTATATACAACCCACCACAGCTCATTATTTTTAATTAGCCACACCTTTTTAGTGTGTTTGTGCCAGCTGGAGCAATTCCAGCGCTGTGTTTCAAACTTGTGAGCGTTTATCACCTTCAGACTAGAGGCTAGAGTGTGAGAATTTGATAGACAATAACAGAGACAGCAGGAGAATTCCACCGCTACTCTGACTAATTATATATGAATCACAGAGGGAAAGAGGCTGAACAGATCTGCTGGGCTCAATGTATCTCTCTCTCTCTCTGCATGTGTGTGTGTGTGTGTGTGTGTGTGTGTGTGTGTGTGTGACGTCAAAGAGACACAAATGAGCAGTTTGGCTATAAAAAGAGAATGCGGGGAAAGGACCAGCTGCAGTAGCATCAGCAGCGCCTCTCACCCACGCACAGGCCTCACTTCCACTGCTGCTCAATACTCATTCTACTGTAATGGCTGAGGAACAGTGGAACACTGCTTTCTATGGTTTACACTGTCATCAGTACAGATGCTGTTCGTTGGGGATTTGATACATTTTGAGGTTTAATAATACAACCAATACTCTGTCTTTCAGAAATAAGTCACTGTGCATGTGATATTCACATTGTGTATAGAGTATGTCAGAGCATTTACTGGGTATTTTATATTGCGGCCTGCAGATTGTTTCCTTGGCAACACTTGGCTGTTTTGATGGCTTAAGGCAGCAGCATTAGAAATAACAGGTACTGTAACAGTGCAGCCAGCACCGTGCCGTTGAGATGCTGAAGATAATAATTTGCAGATTGAACATACACTCCCCTCCAAAAGTATTGGAACAGTGAGGCCAATTCCTATATTTTTGCTGTAGACTGAAAACATTTGGGTTTGNTGGAAATAAAAGCTGAAATGTTGATCTCTTGTCTCATATTCATCTTTTGATGTCAAACCCAAATGTTTTCAGTCTACAGCAAAAATACAGGGATTGGCCTCACTGTTGCCAAGGGGAATGAGGACAGCCTTAATGTGTCCTCTTGATACAGCTGATACAACAGCTCTGATGTGCTAATTGTAGCTGAAGTTTGCCACAATCAAAGAAGACCATACTGTTTGAAGGGGAAATGTAGTTTTTCCTCAGTTGTCCTTTTTCATCCATAGCTTTTGAATTGTTTTGAATTGTGAATTGCTACAGGTTTTTAAAAAAATCCTATAACTCTCTCTTTCTGGAAGTACTTCACTGCTATTTACTAAAATCAAATTAACTAGCTGTCTAATCTGCAGTTCAGTTAACAATTCCTACAAAATCAATCATCAAATCATATAAACTCAATTGTGTTCTTCACACTTCCTAGCCCAATAGCAAATTACTGCACATGTGTGAACATGTCCAAACGCTGAATTGACTATGTCACTGCCTTTAGAGAGGAGGTTTGGCACACAAAGGAGCAAATTCACAAAAGGCTTTGCGGTTGCTAAATCTGTGCAAATAAGGCAAAAAGATACCATGTCATTCTCAAAGCACCCGCAAAGGCCAAAATGCACCGCTAACTGTGCTGCCGAGCCAACTGCATCTTGGTGTTCCGGTGCTATTTGCACGTATTTAAATTAGTTAATATGCAAACATTTGGCGCAAAATTGCCCGCTTTCTATGCAAATGAACCTCATTGCAAAAAGAGTCGAATTCACAAACACCAGCTCTAATAGCCACACGCAGTTAAAGTGAAAATACTGACATCTTCAGAGAGTTGGTGGTAACTGAAGCACATTTATAAGGGGTGTTACACCCAGACTTTCCAGTGATCATGGCAGCAGTGATTGTAGCAAAGCAAAGGCATCGTCATGCCAGGTGAGCCTGTAAATAAAATTTTACATTATTATTAAAATTATTAGGCCTATTACTGTCACGGCATCCAAAGGCAGTGATGCCATGAACACGTAGCAGTCCATGGTGGTTTTCAAAACGCACTCCAAAAACTTGTGGAAACTTAATTTATTGTACAAAAAAGGCATACAAACGTTGACAAAAACGGTTCCATAATTCCTATTAAACTCAAAAGATATTGAAAAAACAACTAAAAGTTATAGGGAATAGTGATAAAGTGGTCAAAATTGGCAGTGAACCACAGCCTCAACCCGTCCGACTGCTAGACTGACTCACCATCAGCCTTAAGTATACGGTAGGCAATAATTGCCACATAATAACAGATAATTAGAGTCAGACGCAACACAAGGGCAAATTGCACTCAGCTCCAAACTTGATGGGCGTGTTTGCACTATCATATCATTAGCGTAATACCTTTTGTGAATCAGATGTTGAGACAGGGCAGATAGCGCAAATGAGGCCGCAATCCATTCTTTGTGAATCCGCCCCAAAGTGTTTAACTATAACTTTTTCTCATCCTGTCTCCTACACTACCAGCAGTCAGTGCTGGTTCCTTTTAACCATGATCACCATCTTTCGTTGCGTCGTTTTGTTTGAATGACTATGTAACTTTTCCTGGACAGCAGCCACTGTAACAAAATTTATGAGATAATGCTAAATGCTAAAACGTAGTGGAACAGTAGCACAGTCAGAGAAGAATTGGAAAGTCAGCAAACTGACTCAGTCATGTCAGTCACACAGCAATATCTATTTAAAGTTAATGAATTAATATTAGCCATCATAGACTACTGGTCATTCAGGTACCGGACCAAGTAAGACAGAAGCAACTAAACCCCTGAGTGTATTGAATTGAGCAACAGTATGTTTTATTAATCATGAATTAAACTTTGATGTCACAGTTTCACCAGTTGCACCTCAGCCCACTAGGCTTTAGCCTGCTAGCCTCCAGTCTGCACCTCGGCCTGCTAGCCACCAGCCTTCACCTGACCCTGCATCCCTGCCTACTAGCCTTCATCCTGAATCCCAGCCCGCTAGCTTCCACCGTGCTCACATTGCCATGCGGTCGATTAGGCTTGGATTTGTGAGCCAGCAGCCTGCCTGTCCTGAGTCGGCTAGACCACTGCCTGCCTGTCCGAAAACCTCCAAGCCTTCAGTGGACTGGTTGAGATGCCACCCTGACGGTCGCCATGACTCCCGACGCCATTGCCAGTCTCAGCTGCCTGGCGCCCCAGAGTCTCAACTGCCCAGCGCCACAGAGTCTTACCCCCCGAATCCTAGTCGGCTACCCCAGCTGACATCGTCCAGCCTGAGCTCCCAGAACCCCAGTGGGCTGAGCCTGCCAACGCCAAGCCTGAATATCCTGGTTCCCCATTGGCCGAGCCCACCAACGACAAGACTGAACTTCAGGTCAAGTTCAGGCCCAGCTAGCCCTTTTTTCTGATCCCCCTGCTCTGCACTCCAGCCGCCCGCCCCCTGCTCGGCACTCATGTTGCAGACCTCCAGTCCTGCTGTCCTGTTGCCAGCCTCCTGCTCAGCACCCCTGACATTGGTCTCTTGTGTGACACTCGACTGGTCCACCTGTCCAGTGCCTTGCCTTGACCTACAGCCAGGTCATAAGTTGCCGGGCCGGCCTCCAGAGGGGATTCGCCTTTGTTGCCGACCTCCAGACGGGATCCGTCTTCGTCGTCGGCCTCAAGTGGGGATCTGTCTTCGTCGCTGGCCTCCAGAGGGGATCCGGCTTCGATGCCAGCCTCCTGCCCATCCTCCAGAGCGGCTCCGCCCATCTGGTCATCCTGCGGCCCGTGCTCCAGTAGTGCTCTGCCCTCCAGGGCGTCCACCTGAGGTCTCCGGCTCAGGCTCTGCCCTGCCCCCAGGCTGTCCGCCTGAGGTCCCCAGGTCCATCCTTCAAGAGCAACTTGCAGGTTAAATTATTTTTTAGATTTATACTTAACCTTGTCTGAAAATGAGCATTTGAAAAGGTAATGTAGGATTTAATATGTTTTACAAGACATAAAGGCACAAATTCAGAGGAAAAAGTTGCCGTTTTGAGCAAAGCTCCTTAAAACGCTCTTTTTTTCAACATCGCATCATGTTACGTAACGTAAGGGAGTCGTTGTACTCGGCTCTGCCTCAGCTCAATGCGTGGTAGTAGGTGGTAGTGAGTCTGAGAGGTCGTGTTATAGTGAGTTGGTCTTTTTTCAGTAGCTTTATATTGCATTTCACCATTTTNGCACCGTAAAACGTAGTGTGGAGTTATAATATGCAGTGCGAGATGCGACTGATACGTGCTGATATGATGCCATTACTTTCTGTTATGGGTAAGTATCAATACTCCTGCCAGTATTACACGACCAATACTATTGTTGTTACAGCCTGACAGTGATAGAAAACTTTACAATGATGTGATGTGAACACAGCGTTAGCGATCGTTAGCTAACGCCCATAGATATATACTGTACGTGTATGTATCTATAAGCTAACGCCAGTCACTCACCAAGACACCGGCCCAGTTCTCCACTGGTTCTCCTCACACCACAACTCAATTTCTCTCCTCTGACCATTATTCCTTCTAACCCTGGTCTGTTCCTGGTCTCTTGGACGCCTAGCAGGCTCATAATTATAAGGCTGTGGTCCGTCATATGCATATGAATAAACATTTACAACCTCTTCAGCGTCAAAACTGGCTTGAGATCCATTCATTTCAATTGTTCAACTTGACCGCTCTCCCTTACGTTACGTCGCTTCCGGTTTGGCGTTTTCAGATGCGGAAGTAAAATTCTCTC